>ML423815.1:261882-315279 GCA_005239525.1 Nicotiana knightiana
ACTAACTCTAATCCCTTCGTAGTAACTAGCCTCTAGCTAATTTCTACAAGCTTCAAGTTAACTCTAACTTGAACAATGTGTACCTATTACAATTGCTTCTATGAAAGCTGAAAAGATACAATATTAAATCGCCTACTACAACCAACTAGACTCAATGGCAAACAAATGGAACTGTTTCTTCTAGCTGGTCTGTAGCCTTTGTATCGCACACTAATTCTGCTTACAAAATCTCTGGGAATTTTGCTTTCAGATCTTGATTCACTTCTGCACTTGTGCGTTCTTAATTCAAGCAAGAATACTTCAATTATTTATAGAGTCAGTTGTTGAGTTTGTCGTTCAGTTCTGGTACAACTCAACCTGGAGAAAGAGTTCGTATTAAACTCAACTTCCTTCCTTCGTTACTGTCCTTCCTGAATTCAACTTCTATTATCTTATCAATTTGCAACCTTTTCGCATTAGGAGACACTTTCTTTGTTCATTGATACTTCACAATCGCATTCATCTCCTATGCATATATGGTTCATGTGCCAACGCGTCAGGTCAAGTATGTGTTCTCTGATGGACCTGGTTCAACTGGTCAAACATTTGTCAATCTTCAAAACTATGCAGTGACTTGGGTCAACATAGACTATGACTAGTTGGTTACATGCATGAAAAATCCCTACCCCCATCTTCATGAACTCACCTAACCATGTTTAATTTTAACAAAAATCTGGAAATTAAGGTTGATGGGGTAAAAGCTTACCTCTTATGGTGAAGAAAATGGTGTCCTACTTGATTAGTTCCAGCTTGAATGATGAAGGAGGATCACATTGATGAAGTCGGGACTTTGTCTCTCTAGAACTCTCTCTTCCCTCTCTCTATTTTGTTCATAAAATCTTTAAAATGGAAGGGGATAAGTGTTTTGATGAACTGGTGGTCGGGTATAAATTAGAATTTTAACAGTCCTGAAGAAGAAATGCGGTCAGGAATGCGATTGCATTCCTGCTATGCGGTCCGCATTCCTGTCGCATAAATGGGCCAAAAAAGAAAAGCAGACTGTCCAGGTATGCAACTACTATGCGGTCTGCATACCTGTTATGCGATCGCATAGTGTGTCGCATAACTCCCTCCGCAAAAGTCAAGGTGCCAGAATGTGACAACTATGCGGCCCGCATTCAAGAAATATGATCGCATTCTAGGCCGCATAGCTATCCTCAAAATGGACAGCAAACTGCCCAGGTATGCGACCATTATGCGGTCTGTATACCTAATCTGCGATCGCATAGTGGACCGCAGACCTGCGCAAATTTGGAAAATTTTATCCTATAAGTCCCGGGGTACTTTTTAGTTCCCAAGGGTCCGTTTTAAGAATTTCTACAGTTCTAACAACATGGGGACCTATTTGGGAATTATTTTTAGCCATGAAATTTTACGGGTCTCTATATCTCCCCCACTTAAAATCATTCGTCCTCGAATGACGATCGGGGAATCACTTAGCTAAGAGAACAAAAAACATGCCAACCCCCGAATTTTTACTAACTCCGGTATTTCCTGAATATTTCGCCAGAGTTTCCTTTGTAATTAGGCCTATCTACCTGTCAGCGAGCCCCCGAAACACATTGTAACCAATTCCACATATTTTCAGTTACTCTATCAACTTTCACATAATCCGGTCATTTCAATAAGCTACATATAATTCAATTACTTCCACAAGCCTCACATATTTCGGTTAACTCCACAAATTTGCACATAATTCAACTATTACAATGAGTTGCACATAATTCAGCTAATCACAACAACATATACATTTATGGCACAAATTTTGAGAAGTCACAATAGTAGGGTAATTAGGGGAGTGGAGTGTTCTTGCACAAAATTTAACACAATATATAATTGCTTAGGAATGACAACTTTCAAAACCACTACCGCACTTATTCAAACAAGTGGGGATATTTCTCTTTCATTTCATTTTCCGCTTCCCACGTGGATTCTTCGACTTGTCGACTTCGCCATAACACTTTAACAGAAGCAATCTCTTTGTTCCTCAATCTACGGACTTAACTATCAAGAATAGCAACTAGAACCTCTTCATATGACAATCCTTCATTAATTTCAACCGGCACAATGGCAGATGGATCCCCAATCACCTTCTTCAACATGGACACATGAAAGACCAGATACATTATGACATCTCAGGGGGAAATTCCAGACTATAATCCACATGTCTTATCCTTTTAGCGATCTGATACGGCCCGGCATACCTAGGGCTCAATTTCCCTTTCTTCCCAACCCGCATTACTCCTTTCATGGGAGACACCTTCAAGAATACCCAATCATCTGCTTGAAACTCCAAATCTCTTCAACGAACATCTGCATAGGATTTCTGATGACTCTGAGCAGTCTTCATCCTTTCCTGAATGACTTTAACTTTTTTCCATAGCTTGGTGCACAAGATCCGGCCCTAGCGATTCTGCCTCGCCAACCTCGAACCATCCAATCAGAGACCTACACTTCCTTCCGTACAATGCCTCAAATAGGGCCATCTGAATACAAGCATGGAAAATGTTATTCTAAGCAAATTATATAAGCGGCAAGTGATCATCCCAGCTACCCTTGAAATCTAATACATAAGCTCGTAACATATCTTCAAGTGTCTGAATAGTCCGCTCTGCCTACCCATCAGTCTGTGGGTGGAATGATGTGCTGAGATTTACATGCGTACCCAAACCTTGCTGAAATTTCCTCCAAAAGTTAGTTATGAACTGGGCCCCTCGATCCGAGATAATAGATATTGGAGTGCCATGGAGCCTGACTATTTCTTTGATATATAACTGAGCGTATTGTTCTGCAGTATCGGTGGACTTGACTAGCAAGAAATGCGCCGACTTCGTGAGACGATCCATTATCACCCAAATTGAGTCGAACCTACGTGGAGTGCGAGGTAACCCCACCACAAAGTCCATATTGATAATCTCCCATTTCCACATTAGTATTTCCATAAGTTGTGCCAACCCACCGAGCCTCTGATGCTCGGCCTTCACTTGCTGACAATTCGTACACCTAGCCACAATATCCGCTACACTTCTTTTCATACCATTCCACCAATAAATCTCTTTGAGATTATGATACATCTTCGTAGAACCTGGGTGTACTGAACACCTGGAATTGTGGGCCTATACCATTACCCTTTCCTGAAGATCATCCACGTCCGGAACACACAGTCTCCCTTGGCACCGCAAAACACCGTCACCATTGCCGAGTGAAAATGTTATAGTCTTATGATTCAGAATTGCCTCTCTCAACTGTACCAATGCTGGATCTCTGAATTGCTTTTCCTTGATTTCTGTTTCAAGTGAAAATTCTGCTCCGTTACTCACCACGACATTCCCTTCATCTGAGGCCGAAAGACATACCCCCCAGACTAGCCAACTGATAAACCTCCCGAGCCAAAGGCCTCTGACCTGCTTCCAAATGAGCCAAGCTACACATGGACTTCCGACTAAGAGCGTCGGCTACCACATTCGCTTTTCTTGGATGGTACAAAATATTCATATCATAATTCTTGAGCAATTCTAACCACCTCCGTTGCCTTAAGTTCAAGTCCTTTTGTTTGAATAAATATTGAAGACTCTTGTGGTCTGTGAACACGTCCACATGGACTCCATCAAGATAATGCCGCCAGATCTTTAATGCAAACACAATCACTGCGAGCTCCAAATCATGTGTCGGATAATTCTTTTCGTGATTCTTGAGTTGCCTAGAAGCATACGCTATAAACTTCCCACACTACATTAACACACACCCCAAACCAAACCTTGAAGCATCACAATAAACCACAAATTCCTATGTATCCTCTGGCAAGGCCAACATCGGCGCCGTAATCAATCTCAATTTCAATTCCTGAAAACTCTTTCCACAAACATCGGACCACTGGAAGTTAACCGCCTTCTGCGTCAGCTTAGTCAATGGGGAGGCGAGGGTAGAGAATCCCCCCACAAATCTTCGATAATAACCAGCCAAACTCAAGAAACTGTGAATCTCTGTCAGGGTCGTTGGCCTAGACCAGTCTTTTACCGCTGTAATCTTTTGGGGATCAATCGAATCCCCTCCCTAGAAACAACATGGACCAAAAAGGTGACTGATACTAGCCAAAATTCACATTTTGAAAACTTTACATACAACTGGTGCTGATGAAGAGTCTGCAGAACTGCCCTGAGGTGAGTAGCATGGTCTTTCTGACTTCGCGAATAAACAAGGATAACTTCAATGAAGACAATCACAAAGGAGTCAAGAAACGGTTTGAAAACCCGATTCATAAGATCTATATAAGCTGCTGGGCGTTGGTTAGCCCAAAAGACATTACCAGAAATTCGAAGTACCCATAACGAGTCCTGAAGGCAGTCTTATGAATATCATGCTCCCTGATCTTTAACTGGTGATACTCGGACTGCAAATTAATCTTTGAGAAGAACCTAGCACCTTGCAACTAGTCGAACAAATCATCTATCCGAGGCAATGGTATTTATTTTTTACGGTGACATTATTGAGCTGCCGATAATCAATACACATCCGAAGTGATCCGTCTTTATTTCTGACAAAAAGAACCGGTGCGCCCCAAGGCGACACACTTGGCCGAGTGAAACCCTTTTCTATTAGATCTTTCAATTGTTCTTTAACTCTCTCAATTTTGCTAGCGCCATTCGGTAAGGTGGAATAGATATTGGTTGCGTATCTGGAAATACATCAATCCCAAAATCGATCTCTCTATCTGGAGGAATCCCAAGAAGCTCGTCCAGAAATACTTCAAGAAATTCATTCACAAGAGGCACAGATTCGGGAGCAGGCACCTCTGAAGTGGTGTCCGCAACCCGGACCAAATTTTAGATGCACCCTTTTTCTGCTCATCTTTGAGGCTTTAAGGTAGGAAATAAATCTACTTCTTGGCACAACATTATTCCCATCCCACTCGATAATTGACTCATTAGGAAACTCGAGCCTCATAATTCTTGTTCGGCAGTCGAATTTACCAAAACACGAATAGAGCCAATCCATCCCCATAATTACATCAAAATCTACCATTTCTAACTCAATAAGATCGGCCGTGGTATCCCGACCACGCACTGTGACAACACAATTCCTATAGACTCGCACAGCCGTAATTGAATCACCAACAAGAATCGACACAGAGAACGGCTTGTGAAGTTGTTCGGGTTCTATCCAAAAACTTGAAGCAATAAATGGAGTGACATATGACAAAGAACACCCGGGATCAATAAAAGCATAAAGATCATGTGACTGAACAGTCAAAATACTTGTGACAACATCTGGAGAAGTCTCCGCACTCTGGAGACAACTCAAAGCATAGAACCGGCTGGGTCCCGCTCGACCCCGTGCTCCACCCCTAGCTACACTGCGCCCTGCTGGAGCTGGAGGGCATGCTGAAGATGTAGCGGCTGAAGAACTGGATGGCTGAGCAATGCCTCACCCATGCCCGGACGGGGTGCACGACAGTCTCACTGAACGTGCCTCTCACTCCACACCTATAGCATACTGGTATGTCCAAGTAACAGAGCTCAGAATGAAACCTCCCACACTTAGGGCATGGGGCCCTCCACTGCTGCTGAAACCTCCCAGCTGAACGACCCGACTGATGGAACCTCCTGCTGTCTGAACCTGGTCCAACGCGATCTCTCTACTGATAACTGTTCCTTGATGATGGGGCACTGGCTGGGGACTGAGCGTAGGACTGGAATGGCCTTGATGACCCTCTCCCAAGGGTTGATCTCCCACCTGCAACTGAACTCCCAGGGTTGCTCGCTGACCGGGGCCTACTACTACTTTCCCTCTCCATTCTTATCTTTAATTTCAAGCCTCGGTAGCCTGGGCAAATCCCACACTCTTCCCGTAGTTCATATCTGAATGTAGAGCAGTTGTAGCAGCTTCATTAATACCCAAGGGACCAAGGCCCTGAACAAACCGACAAACTCTAGCCTCCATATTAGACACCATGTGAACAGTATATTTGGACAAGCGCCTCACACAATCATGTTACCCTGCTTGAGGGAAGGCTGCCATAATCTTGGCAGGCAAGAAATGATCCATAAAGGCATCCACAAACTCCTCCCACCTCGCCGGAGGGCTCCCCTCTCCACGGGAACTCTCCCACATTCCAAACCACGAGTATGCCGCTCCCTTCAAACGATAGGAAGCCAACTCAACCCCCTCTGTCTTAGTAGCCTCATAACTCGGAGGGTCTTGCACATCTCAGCAATGAACTCCTGAGGATCAGCCTCTGGGTCGGTGCCTGTGAACTCTAGAGGGGCTAACCGCAAAAACTGGTTGACCCTGGAACCTGAAGAATCCCCTTGATCGCTAGAGGATGCAGGGTCAGCATGTAATCTTTGGGCCTGGGAGGCCACTAACTGAGTCAACATCTGAATAGCCCCCCAGAGGTCCCTATTAGAAATACCGGAACCGGAAGCTGGGACTGAGGAAGGATTAGGAACATCAGTGGCAGGGACTGTAGCACTCTCCGCTGGAGCAGGAATAGGAATATCCTGGCCTGTGATGGAAGAGTCAGGAAGATTCAGGGTCGGGGAATCATTCTCTCCCGCACCATCAGATAAAGGATTCACGGACACTCATGGGGTGGCATTGGCCTCTGGGCCGAGTCGCGCTCTCTTCTTGGGTGCCATTTACTGAAAATTGGAACAATGCACGAGTTAGAGATAGACAACCTCACCTTTCACCACATCGCACGATATAGAATAGCAATAAAAGGGTACATTCCTAAATGTCCCTGCAGCCCCCTAATTATAGATGTGGTCGACACCACACAGATAAGAAGGGCTCTACTAGACACGGCTCCGAGATATCCTAGTACACTTTTGAAACCTTAGGCTCTGATATCAAGTATGTCACACCCCAAAATCAAGGGACGAGACTGGCACCTAACCGAATGATTCCGGTCAAGCGGACCTGGATTGCCTTTCCTACCCAACGCGTTACCCCGTGCACAATATACAAATTTATAATGAATTTACAACCAAATTTCCATTTTTCCTCTTTTAAAGCTTCAACATTTGATAATCCCAAAATATAGAAACTAAGCACAACATTTCCGACACGGAACCAAGATTACGAATAATTACAACTACTGTCACACCTCTTTTTTCACCGGTAAGGGTAATAAGGGAGTTTTTCCACTTTAAGTGACATTATTCATTTTTGGGATTTATTTTATTCAGAGTCGCCACCCGCATTTTTTACGATGTTCCGGGACACCATTTATTTATTTTAGAAATCCCAACATCGAGGAATTTTGACTCTGTTAAATTTCCTGCGAACCATAAATCTGTGTAAGGAATTCTGTTAACCCGGGAAAGGTGTTAGGCACTCTCAAATTCCGTGGTTCTAGCACGGTCGGTTAATGATTAAACGTGGTCTAAATTGTTTAATTACTGATTTTGGCACCTACATGCATTTTTATATTTTTACCGCCTTTAATGTTCTTTTGTATTCAAGGAGTTCTTTTGAGACGGGTCACGTATGCATAAAACCCGTAGCGTTTGAAATGTGTCTAAAATCATGTCACACGGACGTGTACATAATTCTCGACACTGAACTCATTCAAGGAGATAAATAACGTTGCGCAAGCGCGTATTTTTTTTTTTTTTGCAAAAAAGAAATCGAAATCACGTCACGCGGGCGTGTACGTAATTTCGATAAATTTTTAGAAATCCGTTTCTAAAAGTGTCTCTACGAGTATTCAAAATTGTCTTTATTTGTGTTACGTAAACGTATACATGATTAATTTGTTTTTCTAAGTCTAAAAGTATTTGTTATCTAACTAAGGAAGGAGTTTGAAATTCACTATGTCTAAAATAACTTCTAAATTAAGTCATGAGATTGGGCTATGGCCGAATTTAACCCGAATTAATTACTTTAGGTCATCCTAATTTTGGCTATTTGTAAAAAGACTCTATGAAGGAAAAATGTCCACACACAAATTTTTACAAGAGAATCCACTAAATTACTAACTTGCAAGTTACTTATTAAAAGAAAAATTGAATGAGCATATTTAGCTATGGGGTTAACAGTTTTTCGCCAATTTCAAGTGGTCTAAATGCATGCTACTGATTCACAATTCATGCACATTGAGATCTATATGTCTTCATAATTCTGAAATTCTTAAGAACGTTTTGGAATAGCAGATTTGCATTTTTTGTATGGACTTCGAAATTCTTTTTGAGCTAAAATAGTTGTTTTTATAAATTCGATAGGTATTTAAAGGGAAAAAATGTAGAAAAAGATTTTAAAAGATGCTACTAAATTTGTTAATCTGAATCTGAATATTCCAACATATAAAACCTTGTACTTGAGTTTGCAAATAAAACAGTATTGAAGCAAATAATATATTTGGGCCTTTTCAAGCTCCACCAGGCCATTGTCAATGGCTTTGGCCTGTTTAAAAATTAACCATAATTGCTCTATTCGAGTCCAGTGGACTCAGACAAATTTGGAAATAATTATGCTCGTTTTCTTTGGGCTTACATGGGTACACACATACAGAGGTGAAAAAGTTTCTGATATAATGAATATAGAGTCCAGTATTATGTTACAATGATTCTAACAAAGGATAATCCTGGATGAGTTACAATTATATTGAAACACAATTGCAACTTCTATAAAAAATACATTTTTTCTACACGAAAGAAAGCTGAAAATTGCAATTTCTAACTGGTTGATCCAACTTGAATTTCGTTATGGCTATACACTTGAGCCTCCTTTTGCAATTTATAAACACCCGAAATAATCAGGTGTGTTATGCATCTATCAGGGCCAATCTGACCATTAAAGGGGTTAGATTTGACTCTAATGATGTTAGGCTCTATAGTACTAAACAGAATCCTTTTTTTTTTGCATTTTCTGGAATGAATCTGACCATGAAAAGGGTCAGATTCAACTCCAATGATGCACTTTGTTTAGACTCTTAGCAGTCATCCTTATTCCAGCAAGTATTTATTCAAATACTTTGACCACTATTGGCATTTTTAGAGAATGAATCTGGACATTTAAAAAGTCCAGATTCCTTACTCTAAGGCCCTTTTCGATTACCTATTTTATACCCTTAAGAGGGTGATTTTCAGCAACTAAGCCATTGTTTATGCACTACTATGGGATGAATTTGACCATTACAAGGTCGAATTCATCTACCCTAGTGCAAATTATCTTAATAATAGACTAAAACAAATAAAAAACCAACATCTAACTTATTTTAACTACACAAACTCAAAGCATTCTGAAATCAATAAGACTTAATCACAACTAAACAGAATGACTCCAAGGATTCAGGTATTTCATAGACAACACTCATTCAGATTCATTTACCAGCATATTAACCAATCCCATTTTAGATTTTTCATACCAAAAACAAAGGAAAAGGAGATTCATCTAGAGGAGAAGGACTTAAACAACAAAGAAAAAGAACAAAAATTCAAATTTGATCATTTCAATAAAGTTAAGTTGTTACATACCTTGTTTGAAGAGAAAAGTAACAGAAAATCCTAACCAAATAAAGGTCAGGCCAAGAGAAAATTCAACTAGAAGAGAGAGAGTAATCAGGCAACAAACAAACAGCAACCTCAAACCAACACAGCTCTTAAAATCAACCCAGATGAGTTTGAAAAATCAGAAGCTGAAGGAGAAACAAGGGTGAAAACCCAAGTAGATTCTTGATGAACTTTCGAAGAGAAATCAGATTTTTGTTCTACTAATACCTTTTGAAATCTTCTCATGAATAGCAAACTACTCTAAATTTTCTGTGTTTTCCAAAATGTTTTCAGTAGCTAACTCAGTGTAAAAGAGGGCCAAATAGAGTGTCCAAAAAAAGATCCTTCTAATGTGAAAATGGGGTGTATTTATAAGGGACTTTGGGATGCGATATACCTGGCATATTCCTTATCTAATGGGCTGAAATAGTACTAGGGCAGCTGTCACCCTTATCCTTTGGGATAGCTGCCTCTGTTCTAGAACTTTCCTACCCATCAAAAGACCATTTTACCCTTGAATTTCTGATTTTCTAAGTCTACATTACCTAGTGTACCCCTTAGAGTTCCTGAATTTACCATTGGATAATCAGGGTTACTCAC
Source organism: Nicotiana knightiana (assembly GCA_005239525.1). Lineage (NCBI taxonomy): Eukaryota > Viridiplantae > Streptophyta > Magnoliopsida > Solanales > Solanaceae > Nicotiana > Nicotiana knightiana. The sequence continues at coordinate 272,016 of ML423815.1, forward strand.
TTGGGTTATTATTTAACTTTGGTTAGTTGAAGAACAAATTAACCCATTTTAGTTAACTATGGGTTGTTCTTGACTAGGGTTAGGTTAACTAATTAAAGGTTGATTGATTAAGCCAATCTAGTTAACCTAGGTTAACTGATTTAGTCTAATTAGTTACTAAAATCAGGGACTTACCTAATTATTAAGCTTAGGTCAAATGATTTGTTTTAGTCAGTTAATCCTAAACTAATTATCTTGGACAAGATTTCAAGACTTACCAATTAATAAAAATGGTTAGTTTATTAAACTGATTCTTGATCTTAGTTAATTATATTAGTAACTAAACTCTTAATGAAGTTAGGAGCCTAATTAACTAATCAATTAATCTAGGTGAATGATTAATCTTCAGACTATACTACAATCGACAGATGATTTGGGGTAATTATCTAATCAGGCTTTGAAAACAATTCAGCAATAGACTAAAAATCAGAAAACAAGTCAGGGAATCAACTAATCTGGGATAGGGCAATATACTTAGGGAAAAAACAATGAAGAAAAACATGAATCAACTAAACTAACTACTCGTAATCAAATTTAACAGAGAAAATAGGCAAGAAGACCTAATTAATCAATGATTAACAAATAATCCTAATCATCAATTGACAAGAACAATTAAACCTAAACATAGCTACCACCTAATCAGAGCATGCATTTAACGACTAAACTAAAATGAAAACAGTGACCTAAAAGCATGAACAAAACAGCGATACACATATATGACTCTATTTGGAAGATTAATCCGATGAGTTAATTCTTAGAATTTAAATCAATAAAAGAAGTGACATATACGAATGAGTAACATGAGAACAAAGACTAAACAGTAAGGATTTTAATTGGAAAAGTAAATAACAACAAAAGAAAAGAAAACAGATATGAAAAGAAAATGGGGGGGATACCAGTGGGCGTTTGGCCGGATTCCGGCGAGATTTGGAAATAACCCAAACCTACATGAATCGATATCTCTCAACAAGGGCTATCAACTCATGTAAGTGAGAGTCATTGACAGTTTTCAAATCGACTGGGATGGGTCTTTAGGGTTTTATGGATCTCAGATCTGAGATTGCTCGATTTTGGGTGAGTTTTTGGGGAAACTGATGGTGGGATGGGGTTAAGGGGGAGGTGAGGATTGTCTGGTGAGAATTTGGGGTGGTTTGGAGATGGTCTAACGCCGATAGGTTATTTACGGCCGGCGGAGGGGGGTGAGCATTTGATGGTGGCTAGGGTTTGTTTAGGAAGAGAGACGAGAGAGTGGGAGGGGTGTAAGACTTCTAAATGAATGGGGGTGGTGAGTGTTTGGAAATTTAAATAGCTAGGCTTTTGGGGGGTTCCCAGCCCTTCGATCTATTTTGACCAACGGCTGGGATTCATTCTTTAGAAGAAACGGGGTCGTTTGGACGCGGATGAGCGTCGGCCGGGTTTAATTGGTTGGGCGTGGGTAAATGGGGCGTATAGAGGAAAATTTGGGCTTGGGTCATTTGGCCCAATCCGGTTTTCAGGACTTTAGGTTTAATTAAACTCAATTAATCTAATAAAGACAAACCTAATTAAATTCAAAAGATTGTAACAATCAATTTCGTCTTTATTTCATCTAATTATAGATTAATTAGGAATAAAATAATTAATTCAATACTCCTAATTAAATCTATAGTTTTGTCAGATAAAAATGATTAATTTTAGCAATTAGTTATCAAAACTACATTACCTCAAATAATCATCATTTGTTTGTTACTTAATTCAATTATTTATAAATAAATTCATAATTCTTCGATAATAATGATGCACCTAATTATGCAATTTAAAATTAATTTTAAAAGACGAATTATAAATATGCGATGCAAAATAATTCACAATTAACACTAAAATTCAACAAAAATTTGTAAAATTAATTTATTTTATTGAGTTTTGTAGGGGTATATGGTAGGTGAAAATCAGTTGCTCACAACTACTACCCAAATTATATATATACAACCCATATCATGTCTACGGAGCCTCTAAGAGTGCTAAGGGTTTAATACTTGCCGGCAACAAGACCCCGGCTATACCTTAAAAAGACATAAAATATACAAAATGAGATAATATAGACTACACACGGCCCCCTGAGGAAATGGGGCTCACCAGAACAGCTAGAGAGATGAAGAGGAGGCACCACTGACGGCGAATCGAGCTACCTGCTATAGAACCACTTACATCTATATAAAAAATGTATCGCCCCTGGCAAAAGGGACGTTAGTACCATTGAATAGTACTAGTATGTATAAACAAACTTTACTCTATGTAAAATCAAGCAATACACATATATGAGGCAGTTAAAGAAACCCAAGCAAATATTGCACAGAGATACAGAGAATCACAAATGGGGTTTCCACAGTTTCTTATTTCAATTGTTTTCCTGTTGCGGCGCGCAACCCGATCCCACTTTACAATCATATTCCACCCTTATTTCTTCTGTTGTGGCGTGCAACCCGATCCCATCTCACAATCACATTACACCCTTATTACTTCTATTGCGGCGTGCAACCCGATCCCACCTTACAATTCTGTTGCGGCGTGCAACCCAACCCCACCTTACAATTATGTTGCAGCGTGCAACCCGATCCTACCGTACAATCACATTTTACAGCAACAACCACCAACAATTATATCACAAGGATCTTCATCATGAAGAACATAAGTTCATATCAACTAATAACTATGTGAAATCAAGGCATAATGATCCTTACCAATCAGTAATTCATATATCGTGTTGCCACAATCATTTAACTCAATAAAATCAGTCCATATTTACTTTCATCATTTGCTACAATCCCTTTAGCACTTTGATACGTTCAACAATGTAATTAATAGCAACATCAACCAACAATTCAATCACAAAGATTCTCATCCTCAAGGATATTCATTCGTAACAACCAAGTAACCATATGAAACCAAGGCCACAGAAATATTTATCAAATAGTGAGTCATATACGGTATGCCATCAACATATAGCTCAATTAATTTATCCCCGTTTCCTTTCCATTATTTACTACATAGAATTTAGCACTTAGATACATTCAATACTTTGATTCGTTATCATTTCTTTCATTTTGCAGCACATCCTCTCATAACCATGTATTCAACATTTAACAATCTTTGCTCATGATAGAATAAGCACAAAGAATCACCTTTTCACAAGCTCATATAACATGGTAATCGACTAGAAATTCAAAGAATGAAGTCTTACACTTCGACACAGCAGGGCAATCAATTCACATATGCTCAAGCAAGAATTCATACCGTGTGATCGGACACCAATAATGTGACTCTACGACGATTAAAGTTAGCCATACATACCTCGAGTTGGAATTTCCCCTTTAATTTTTTTATCACAAATCACCGGATCGTCTAGCACCGTCAATCTATTCCACAATGTGACATATTTCACTTAGAATTAGGAACCATAAACATAACTCGAACTCATTTAGGCATTTTATCGAACGCTATGTGACCCCCCCCCCTAGATTACTAACCCCCTTTTTGTGAATAATCATCCAAACCCGTTTCCCTTTACTAGACTATGACTAGTTGGTTACATGTATGCAAAATCCCTACCCCCATCTTCATGAACTCACCTAACCATGTTTCATTTTAACAAAAATATGGAAATTAAGGTTGATGGGGTAGAATCTTACCTCTTATGATGAAGAAAATGGTGTCCTACTCGATTAGTTCCAAGCTTGAATGATGAAGGATGATCACTTTGATGAAGTTGGGACTTTCTCTCTCTAGAACTCTCTCTTCCCTCTCTCTATTTTGTTTAGAAAATCTTTAAAATGGAAGGGGGTAAGTGTTTTAATGAACTGGGGGTCGGGTATAAATTAGAAATTTAACAGTCCCGAAGCAGAAATGCGGTCAGGAATGTGATCGTATTCCTGCTATGCGGTCTGCATTCCTGTCGCATAAATGGACCTCAAATGGGCCAAAAAGAAAAGCAGACTGCCCAGGTATGCGACCACTATGCGGTCCGCATACCTGTTATGTGATCGCATAGTGCCTCGCATAACTCCCTCCGCAAAAGACAAGGTGCAAGAATGCGACAACTATGCGGCCCACATTCGAGAAATGTGATCGCATTCTAGGCCGCATAGTTGTCCTCAAAATGGACAGCAAACTGCCCAGGTATGCGACCACTATGCGGTCTGCATACCTGATCTGCAATCGCATAGTGGACCGCAAGTCTGCGCAAATCTGGAAAATTTTATCCTATAAGTCCCGGGGTACTTTTTACTTCACAAGGGTTTGTTTTAAGAATTTCTACAGTTCTAACAACATGAGGAACTATTTGGGCATTATTTTAAGCCATGAAATTTTACGGGTCATTACAGCTTGTTAGATTAGCATCTGTTTTTGAAATGCTTTGAATTGTAAAGAAATTTATATGATCTCTCATATTTCTTTAATAAAAGAAAGAAATACACATTCTCTTTCTTGGAAAGAAAACATGTTCAAACGTGGCTGCTGGAAAATAAGGCTAATGATGTGAAATTAGTACACTCAGAAGGTGAAATTATGGGTATAGTGTCTTATCTCTCTATCTATACAACATGTAAGTTAGGCATATCCAAGTGAAACCAAACTTGTATAAATAAAACCAAGAATGTATTTACATGTTAATGTCTTACACGTTAATGTCTCACTGCTTTAGATAGCCACCTAATAAAGAATGAGTAAGAGTCATAGCTTTAGGAAGGGCTTGCCGCTGCCACGCGGGAGTGGGGTGGGAAATTTTAATCTTTATCCACTTATTAGGTAATTAGGTAATGTCCCGTGACTCGGTAATTAACCAATTACCCGCAAAATTAAGAATTGTCTTAAATTACTTTAAATTCTACTTATTTTTAATACACTTTATACATCCTACTATCATGGTCATATGGTACCTTGTATGGTACTAGTCCATAAATGTCGGGTACTAACGCTCGGCCCATTTTATCCCAACATGTTAAACTTGGACGAAAATTTATTTTATTTGACTTGCTTCCCCTCTCACCTACACGAATTTACTTATCACTTATTTAAAATAGCATAATCCTTATAATATCTGAATAATGTTTTCCTTGGACTAATGTCAATTACCTTACGACAAATTCAACGTACAATACTACATGGAGCAACATCATCGTAATTTAATACTGCAAAATGTAACATCATCATAATGTAGTACTACAAGGCATAATATCATCGTAAAATAATACTGCGGGACGTAACATTGACGTAATTTTGCGGGACGTAACATCATTCCCCCTCTTTGGAACATTCGTCCTCGAATGTTGACTGATGATCTTATCATTTTCATAACTTATAGCTTTTGTGAATACCTTAACACTCTCCTTGCCATTTAGGTAGTTGTTCTGTGAATAAATCCAAAAGTCGGGGCATTCCCCTCTTTAGGCCTCTTTCCCACGCCATGACTTGATCGAATTCCTTCTAGTCTCGTAACTGTGTCTACCTTCTATCATGCAGCCTCTACGATACTGACCTTGCAAGTGTGCCTATGCGACTCTCCTCTCCTTTTTCCTCCAGATTTTAGCCAATCTCTAGGCCTTACTTTGTAAACATATACAAGACTTAATAGGATGCCTCTCTGAGCATCTATAGGTGTACTGAAGTTCTTTGCTCGGTACTTTGTAGAACTTGCGAATATGGCTATATCTTATTTCGTAGACCTGGTTATCCATTCGTATGACTGTACCGCATCTACGTAGGTCATATTATACCATAATTCTTACTTCGATTTATCGTTACTGAGGTCTACTTACCAAACTCCAGTTACTTTTGTTGCCTATCCATTAGGTATAAATCTCAGTCCTTTAATGCTCCTTCATTATCATTCGTCTTAAGAAGGATGGCGTAATCTCATGTCATACTTTGTAACTTGTATCTCTACATTGTTGATTCACCTCAATGTTGATCTACAATCCTCCACTTGAAGACTTGAAACTTCTTACGTAATACATTGTCGCTAGGGCTTACGTTGCATTGAGGAATATTTTAAGTGATTTCCATAATCGTATTTCATAGTGTCTCAGTGTGATTCACCTTATAGGAGGGTATCCTAATCCCATGTCGTCAGTGAAATCTTTTATCCTTCTCGTCTTCTCTTTTTTTTAAATCATTATTCAAACGAAGGCCCAAACCTCATCCTTTATCTGTCACAATTACACCCCCATTTTATTACTAGGTCAGCATTTCATTCTTTCTAAATGCTATTAATCTTAGACTCCTTTGAGTTCATCAGGCTATACTGAACTTTCAATAACCTAGAGAAACCATTATCTCTCTTTTTTTCATGGACTTAATCCCGAGGACTTATCCATTCTCATCACAATTTCACTTTCCTTTCCTTATCCTTATCCTTTGTCGCTCTACCATACTTTAGCTTGTGACCTATACATATCCATTTATACTATTTGCAACTTTCCTTTCAACTTGCTTGCACAACAGATTTCCTTATGTTATTCTGGAATATCAAGCGAGACATCACATCGCCTATAATCCTTCTCTACCTTCTTAACTAGATTTCTCAATACGTAGAAACCATAGGCTGGAGGACATGCCACTGACGATGCTGCTATCATTCCTGGTTATTGAATCCCCGTGCTTATAGACTTCTATCCGAAGTATGGACTATTCCCAACTTTCTGCATTTGAGTATCTCGTACGTTGCTTCACTTTTACCTTACATACTTAACATTTAGTATCATATCTTCTATCTTTTTCATAACCTCCCTTCCACATAGGTATGATTCACACCACAACGTGAAGCTCTATTATAATACTACAATCCGGTGGGAGCTTTATACTTACTTCTTATTACTGGCTGTTACTTTTTTTTAACTGGCTTTATCGTAGAGCCGTTATAGATTATGGTTGTTGTACAATCTCTCTCGTACCTCTGATTTCTAAGGGTGATCCTGCAATGTTCTCGATCACGATGTTTCTAATTTTCTGTGTCCAATAATAGACTCCTGAATACTTAGTTGATGTCACTATTTAGTTTCCTCTTCCCTCTTATCAACCTTTATGAAGGCTTAAGCTATCTTCCGATCTGTGGTTCATGGTATTAGTTATCCTGTTTAGCCTTTCATGGACTTGATAAATATGCATGATACAATCCTTTAATAATTCAATCCTTTATAGCGTAACTAACTCGGGATCATTGATCGAATAATTCCTTTTGTTCCTTCTTAGCTTTCTTTAACGTAAGCTATCATGTTTCCTGGTCTTTCTGCCCCCTTTTCGCGTGCATACTTAACTTATCTTAGTTCCCACGTATTCTGGAGTTTTTGTGCAACTCATATGATCTCGAATATTACTTTTGATTTTACTTCCCGTTCATTAGCCGCGGTATGTGCCACTTTCTTTAGGAGTGCTTACAATGTTTTTGTGAGACTGTTGTTTACATGAACATTTCCTCTTTAGGTCACTGTGGTTAGGTTGAAGCCTTCTCCCTTATTTCCTCAGCTAGTCGTTCTTTACAGTACTTCGGGAGGATCCTCTGACTATTTTAAAGTTGTGAGCTTATTACATCTTATACTCGACAGACCTTTTGATGTCCTTTCTTGCCTATAATTATCCCTAGTTACTTACCTCCACGCCCTTGTGCTTGTAGGATTGCTTTTGAACTGATATTTTGAATGCCTTCCCAGTGGCATTCTCTTTTATTTTTGCAATACTCGCATGATACCTTTAACTATCCCAACTCCTATCTGAATATTTCTCAAGGGTTCCGATGTAATATCTGCAAGACTTAACTCCCCATGTTGGGGTTCACTATGTTTATTTTGCATGATCTGTTAATTTATCTGTAACCTCTTGTCTATCCATAACTAGACTCTTCGAGAATCAACCACTAACTGCTCGTTGATCCATTCTCATAACAATACTCCTCGTAATCTTTCTTGGGTTATTTCCTTTGTCTTAATTTACATATTGTGCTGCCTTTATTTATCAATAACATCCCAGGCTGGAACCCTTACTTCCTCTCCTTAGCGTCATGCTTGCTTAATGTTCGGGAATCGTAGCATATATGTAGCATCTTAATAAGTGGAATCTCATTCCTTTTTCATTTTTTTACCACATTCTTTCTTTACCATCCCATAATTACTAGAACTACTTAATTCTGATTTCATGCCACATCACTCCATATTCCCCTCTTTAGGGAAGTACTAAGATTTAGAGCTGCGACGATCTACCTATAGATGTTTTACCTCTTTATCTTTGACGTCATTTCCCATCATCGATGACCCTTACTCGCCTCTCAGCAATCCTTCTGTACCAAGGATAACAAAATTCCTTACTCGCGATGGTGACACTTAGTGTAACTGGCACATACAGTCCCTTAAGCTTAACCTTGCTCACATTGCTTGCTTTAGGGAAGTGTCTTCCTGAATGACCATTATCAAAATTTCTTATGAATCTTCTTCTGTTTTCCATTCTATTATCGTTGGGATGCAATCTGAAATTCTCATGATGCTGACTATTATCAAATCACTCAGTCCCTAATTCATGTTTAGTTTATCTTGTTCGCCAGCCCATACTGGTTTCTATTATTCTGGGGTTCAACTTTTCCTTTTGGTAATCGCGTTAGAGTTGCGAACTTATTTCTCGAAATGAGGACATGACTGTATGGCCTATACTCTCTTGTTGTCTAAGGTCTGTCACCTCTCGTCTCTTCCTTCACTTGACTATAGATTCTGTAATACTGTCATCTTTTGATCTACCATTGTCATCCATGTATCATATCTTACTCATAATGTTTCATTAACTCTTTTCTTATTTCCCTCTAACATTTATGCCTGTCACTTTATTCTAAAAATTCGAACAAGACATTCTTTTGCTTTTAGCTCATCTTTACTCCCTTTAGTGGCTATTCGGGTTGCTTAACATTCTCGCTCTGCTAGGGACGCGAGCCACACTAAGGTAATATTTATCCCTTCAAGGCTTCCAGTGTCTATCTTTATAGTACTCTACCTAGTTTTACTATTTTAGAGTTCACCATCTGGGTATCTCACAAGGAGATCTATTAGCACATTGCAATATGCTTTGGAAATGTCAACTAACACAAGCAATCCCTTCACTAATTTGGGTTACCCTAACCCCACCCAGATCCTGATATCGTGTCCTTCTCTTAACTACACATGTTAGCTCCCATAGGGCATAACTGAGATCGGGGTGGCCAATTATACATACCTCTGTTACTGTTGAGGGTAACTCACAATGCTTATGATTTTCTGTCGGAACTGTAATACTGATAATTTTATTAAGTGGGTGCCTCGTACCTTTCTTCACCTTGCTTCTTTTACTTGCTGAAACTTATGTCTCCCTTCTTATTCATTTTTACTATAAGAGTGGATAGGCATTCTTGCCTTAGGGATCCTTATCAAGAAGCTTACACATCTTAGTATACATATGATTTGCTGAATACCTCATATCTATCCATCATAAGCATGATGCAAAAATTGAGTTTCTCTTACTCAACTCTTCCATAGCTATATCTCTTACCGATCGTCTTTTTGGATGTAGGCATCGTCGTATTATGAATAAGATAGAGTTTAGAAAATTGAGTTCTTACAACTGATCTCTACCGCACAATCTAGAGTAAGAAGAAAGAGTGACAGTCCTAAATGCCCAGTAGCCTCCTGCTTATGAGTGTTGTACCTATAAACAAGACTCAACTAGACACGGCTTGTAGACTCCCTAGGACAGAACTGTTCTGATACCACTTTTGTCACGACCCAAACCGATGGGCCGCGACGGGCACCCAGTACCTTACTCAACTGAGTACCAACATAATGTATCTTTTCATGTCATACTATCATAGATAACTGGGCCGGAGAGGCTGCCGGGAAATAGGTAGAATACAACAGATAATGCCAACTTATACATGAGACCTATGTGCCTCTAAGACCAAACTAACCACTTGAACACTGAACATAGGCCGGCAAGGCCATAAATCTTTAACGTACATGACATTTGTCTACAAGCCTCTAAGAATACATAATTTTCATAAAGGTCGGGACAGAGTCCCGCCATACCAAACAATACACATATAATACTAACCAAACAAGAAACTCTGAAGCAAATGAAGCACACCAATATCTTCCGTTGAGCTGATAGCCTACTTGGAGGGCTCTCGACCTGTCTATCGGGACATGCAGGCATGAAATGCAGCGTCCCCAGGCAAAAAAGGACATCAGTACGAATAATTTACTAAGTATGTAAGGCACATAAATAAGTGCATAACAGGCATGGAGGAAATATAGAGCAAATGACTCCACCTGCAAGTTTGAATAACTTTATAAATAATGAAATAATTATAGTATCATGGATATGAATATGAATGTCATGTCGTGCATAGGTACATGCCTCATAACATCATCAGCCTCTGAGGGCATCCCATCACATCATATTGGCCATTGTGGGCAAAATCATCATCGTATACCAGCTGATCAGGTGGTGATGCGTATATAACTCCATAACCTTTCCCATATCCCATATACATATATATACATACATATATACGCGTATATAACGCCGTCTGAGTCATGGGTCAATGTACATGTATAAATGCATGAAATGCATAAGAAATACGTTAATATATTTTCTCAGAATGCCATAAAAATCAATATGCCTTTCGGATGAACATTATCAAATATGTATTTTTCTGGGATATATGAATAGACAATAATAATAATTCACATGGGAAATCAAGAATATAAACACCCCTAGTATTACTATGAATAGAGTAATATGGAAACTGTGTGTTTGCTCGTTTCTTCTGTATAATTTGGATCATGCCAAAAGAAAGAAGGGATGGCCTTAACATACCTGGAGTAGAGAAAAAATCCGTATGATATTCTTGGAAAAGGTTGCACCGTACTCCTTTAGAACCACAAAATTTTACGGTGCTAAGGTGCTAATAATTCTCGCTGGAATTGAGTCGCAATAAATTTTTGTTGGAAGCTTGTTGGATTACCATCTGTTTTTAAAATGCTTTGAATTGGAAAGAAAGGTATATGATCTCTCACTTTTCTTTAATAAAAGAAAGAAATATACATTATCTTTCTTGGAGTGAAAACACGTTCAAACGTGGCTGCTGGAAAATTAGGCTAATGATGTGAAATTAGTACACTCAGAAGGTGAAAATATAGATATAGTGACTTATCTCTCTATCTATACAACATGTAATTTAGGCATATCCAAGTGAAACCAAACTTGTATAAATGAAACCAAGAATATATTTACATGTTAATGTCTTACACGTTAATGTCTCACTGCTTTAGATAGCCACCTAATAAAGAATGAGTAAGAGTCATAGCTTTAGGAAGGGCTTGTTGCTGCCACGTGGGAGTGGGTGGGAATGTTTTAATCTTTATCCACTTATTTGGTAATTAGGTAATGTCTCGTTACCCGGTAATTAGCCAGTTACCCGCATAATTAAGAATTGTCTTAAATTACTTAAAATTCTACTTATTTTAATACACTTTATACATCCTACTATAATGGTCATATGGTACCTTGTATGGTACTAGTCCATAAATGTCGGGTATTAACGCTCGGCCCGAATTTTATTCCAACATGTTAAACTTGGATGAAAATTTATTTTGTTTGACTTGCTTCCCCTCTCACCTATACGAATTTATTTATCACTTGTTTAAAATAGCATAATCCTTATAATCTCCGAATAATCTTTTCCTTGGACTGATGTCAATTACTTTACGACAAATTCAATGTACAATACTACAGGGAGCAATATCATCATAATTTAATACTGTGAAACGTAACATCATCGTAATGTAGTACTGCAAGGCGTAATATCATCATAATATAATACTGCGGGACGTAACATTGACGCAATTTTGCAGGGCGTAACAGAGCTATCAGCCTTGTTGGTTAGTCGTTGTTGTTGATTCCAGGAGACCGCAAGGTATTTCTGCCGCGTCCGCAGCATCCCCCGAGTCCCTTTTCATTTTAGCTTGTAGAGATTTTTTTATGCACTTTCCAGTTTTTGTTAGAGCTACAGTAGTGTTAGGAGCTTGTGACTGTCTGTGACATTCCGAGTCTTGGGGAGTTATATTTTGTGTGAGCCGAGCGGCCAGTATGTTATTTATATCATTGTCCTTATCCCCTGTTATTTCTTGTGTTTTATTTCAGTTTCCCCCTTATAGTAGGCTTACCTAGTCGTAGAGACTAGGTGCCGTCATGACACCTTCGGAGGGTGAATCGGATCGTGATAATGTCGAACCATAACCCTACGAGTCTAAATATATGATTAGTTTCTAAATTCAAGTCCAAATTGATGTTCAAAATCTCAAATATACCCTTTTAAGTTTCACAAAATTCTATTTTACTAGTATTTAAATTCCTTATTTATGTGTACTAATTTATAGGTAATCATAATGCATAATCAAAATTATGTTAGAATTATTTGAGTGGGGCAAAATAACTCTCCAAAAGCGCCTTGATCTGCTCTCCAAAACTCAAAATGTGAAGATATAAACTCAAAATCCTGAAACTTAACATTTAATACCCCTGACATCCTTTGTTTTTCGCGATCGTGATCACCACCTCCGCGATCGCAATGCTCATAATGTTCGCCCCCGATCTTTTTTTGTGATCGCATAACATCTCATACGATTGGAAATTTCTTCCAGAATTTCTTACGTGATCGAGGACCTCCCCACACACTTGTGATTCACTTTCTCATGTGGCCCAAATCCTCTATGTGATTGTGATTCTCATCTGCAACTTATCTTACATGATCATGAATCTCCCATCGTAACAGTGATGCACAAAACTCTAGAATATATTTATTCTTTGCAATTGCGAGACTTAACTCCGTAATCGGGAAGTACTCTTGTACACAAGCAAATTAGCAACTCAAACTTGTGATGACCCAATAGGTCATCTTATATTTTAGAACTTAATTCTATGTTTCGAGGTCCCAAAAACCTCATTTTAGCCTTCTCATTTGCATGCGCATTCCGGGTGTTCTTCCGGAAGGCTTATATGATAAAAACTTATTAAAAAAAGAATTTTTTCCTTAAAAGTTAAATTGAGTTGACTTCGGTCAACGTTTTGAGAAAATGGACTTGGATCCCTATTTTGCGATGCTGGTGCGTCCGTATCAAAATATGGGACCTGGGCGTATTCCCGGAATCAAATTCCGAGGTCCCTAACTCGAGATATGGAATTTTGATGAAAGATTAAAAGTTTGAAAGATTAATGATTTTAAGAATTGATTGATGTTTGATCTTGTTGATACCGGGTTTGTATTTTGGTTCTGGAGCCCGGTACAGTTCCATTACAATAAATATGACTTGTTTGTCGAATTTGGTGAGAAACAGAATTGATTTGACGTGATTCAGTCGTTCGGTTGTGAAAATAGAAGTTTTAGAGTTTTCTTGAAAATATCATTTGATTTGATGTTTGATTCGTAGTTTAACGCGTTATTATTGTATTTTGAGCACGCGATCAAGTTCGCATGATGTTTTAGGACTTGTGTGCATGTTTAGTTTGGAGCTTTGAGGGTCCAGGTGAGTTTCGGATAGGCTTCGGATGTTTTTTAAACTTAGAGATCTGGTTTTTCTGCAGTTTCAGGTGCCTTCTAGTTTCCTTCTTCGCGTTCGCGAAGGCTCTCTCGTGAATGCGAAGTGTGAGCTGGGCTGGGGGATGGTTTGTTCGACGTGAACGCGAGGCCATGGTCATGAACACGGAGCACTGGGGGTCTGCTCTTCGCGAACGCGACCGGCAACACGCGAACGCGTATTGTTATTGGAGGTGGCTAGGGATAAGTGAGTTGTTCTACGCGAACGCAAGACAAGGCTCGCGAACACGATGGCCGGAGGGACAGACCATCACGAATGCGTGCAACCCTTCGCGAACACGAAATCCATTCAGGCTACTGAACATTGCGAACGCGGCAGGCCTTTCGCGAACGCGAAGAAGGCCTGACGCCCAGACCTTAAAACATTTCAAAAATGGGATTTTACCCATTTTTCATAAACTCCCTATTAGAGCTCGGACTATGTGCGATTTTGAAGGGAAAACTCAACACCAATTCATAGTCTTGTACTCTTTAACTCGTTTTCTTCCATTTATAACATCACCCATTAAATTCCTAGCCGTAATATTTGTTCTTTCATGGTAGAAAACTAGGGATTTAGGAAGAATTGGGGATTTTTGAAAATTGGGGATTTAGACCTCAATTTGGGGTCGGATTGCGAAACTAATTACATAATCAGGCTCGGGTGAATGGGTGAATTGGTTTTGGTCCGAACATCGGGTTTTGACCAAGCGGGCCCGGGGTTGATTTTTGACTTTTTGGGAGAAAGTTTGGGAAATCTAAATTTATGCATTGTAATTGATTCCTTTATCAATATTTGATGTTATTGAGTTAATTATGGATAGATACGAGTGGTTTGGAGGTGGATTCTAGAGGAAAGAATGTAATTGACTTGAGGGATTAGGAACCCTCGACCTATTTGCTATATGAATTCATGTGAGCGGCGTATATGTGAGGTGACGAGTACGCCAATTTATCTATTTTCTTGTTTCTTTCCGTTCTTCTCATATTCTCTCTTCCCCTGCCTTAACTGTTACATATTTTACTTGTATTCTCATGCCTATTTTCTACTTGTTAGACCTTGTTTCCCTCTGTTATTGGTATTAGTTATTCCGTAGTTTCATTATCTCATATTATTTGCTTAAGTTGGTTTATCGGCACTTTTATGGTATATCCTGAATTGGTCTCGCTGAGTAGTATTACTTGTGTGAATTTGCATAGTGTACAAGATTTCTATTTGTTTCAGCTTGAAGTTTAAGCATTGTGAAGGGTTTCGTGATTTGAATTTTGAAATTTTTGTACTTACTGAGTAATTGATATTGATATGGTGGGATCGGATTGCGCGCCGCAACAGGTGGAATAAGAGTGATATATTGAGGAGGAATAAGGGTGAATTGATATTGTACGGTGGGATCGAATTGCACGCTGCAACAGGTGTAATAAGGGTGGATTGTTTGGTGAAATAAGGGTGAACTGTGACTGTGATTATTGTGATATGGTGGGATCGGATTGCACACCGCAATACTTTTATTTATATTCTGTTGTTTATGCTATTATGAGGAAATAAGGTAGGAATATGATATGTACGGTGGGATCGGTATGCGCGCCGCAACAACTTATGTGTTTATGCTTCCCCTACACTGTGTTAACTGTACGGTATTCTTATTTACACTTAAGGATTGGTAGAATCTGAACGTTGTTGAGTTACTTCTGAGAACTGTAGTTATTCCCTGGAAGTTATTTCTTACTTATATTATGTCTTCCTTTTCTTCTTTTATTATTTATACTACATACATGCTATATTGTGAGTGACCCGTCTTAGCCTCGTCACTACCCAGTACTTATATTATGGCCCATGTTTGAAGCCCTTACCCAGTACCTAGGTTGTACATAATCTGAAAATTACTTTTCACCAGTTATCCCACCCTTTTATTCTTCATTCTTCTTCTTCCAGTATCACACCTTTGCACCCCAAAATTTATCTACCATTGTTATTCTCCTTCAATTCTTCTTCCAGAATCAAAGTTGATAATCACTATTTTGATGAAGAGGAAAACCAATTTGCAAGAGATTTGGAGTCATATAAAGATCACTTCCTCCATTGGAATAGGGAGAAATGTGTTTATTGTCATGCACTAAAGAGGTTCACTTATTAGGTAGTTGGATCATCAAACTAGAAAGAAGGTGCCGGCATTTTCTGGCCATATCCTCATTCCACATGTAATTTTGATCCCAATGGTTAACTAAAAATTTGAAAAATAAAATTCACCATTAAAGGTGGTTCAAAGATCCGATTTCAGAAATTGGTTTTCCGATTTATTAGTTGTTTGGAATGGGTGTTGTCCCAATTGATTAGAATCATCAAGAGGAGTTCAAAACTTAAATTTCAAGTGATTTGGAGTAGATTTAAGCTAGATTTGAGTTAAATTTCAGAGGATGCCCAAGGAAGAAGAAGAACCCGTGAAGCTCCATTGATAGGATTTATTTGTATAATAATGTATGATATTATATAAATAGTGTATAAATGCCTCTTATACACTATTGTATACAGGGTTGATACGTTATTTATAGGTATTTGGTGAATTTCTCACATTTTCTTCTTCTTCTTTTTCTTCTCATTCTTCTTATACACCTATATACATAGTGTATCACGAATATTTTTGCTACTGTGATTATACATCTTTTATACACTTTTATACAACTATATACATAATGTATCTCTTTGTATAAAAGTGTATAATATTTTATAAAAATTTTATAAGTATCTCTAACGAACTTTTTGTTCGATTTCACTTACAATTCTTGTATAAAACTAGTCAAATTCTCCAACAAATAATTTCAAACTTTGTATACAAGCTACTTAGTCTATTTGTATTAAGTTCAAACAATATCCACTCCAAATTTCTCACAAAATCATATGCAAAATTTAACAAGATTAGCATTAAAGAAGATGAGATTTTAGGTTTCTCGCGTCTGTTTTTGCGTTTTGTAGTTGTGATAGGTATGTATAAACTTGAGGAAAAAAGAGAATAAAAACTCACGGATATTTTACACCTGAAGATATACAAAATCAAAAAATGAAAAAAAAATAATTCGGAGAGGTATTGTTTATGAGAGAAGGCACGAATGAGTATATTGACTGAACGTCTCGATCAATGGTTACACTAAAAATAGGGCACTGATTCCTTTTCATTTTTGTTTGCATATGATTCTTTTGTATTAATTAAGTTAAATATTTATGGGTGAAAAATGAGGAGAGAGCTACAATAGGGGTAGGTAGGTGACGAAAGAAAATGAGATTGTTATAGTTAGAAAGAATGAAAAAAGGAAAGATTTTATCTATATATTTGCAAACCTATAACTTGGCTAAAATAGCGCAAGGTCAACTCATGGAGTGCATTATTTTGTAATTTTGTCATAAACACAACATAAGTAACATATTTTATTGATATGAAAATTAAAGTTCTAGTTGACTCTTCCAGCTAATAAACCCAAAAAGAGAGAGTATTCAATGAAAACTCTATATGTCCAATAGTCAAAAAGAATAAATATAAAATTATAGTATGATATAACGTCAATTGTACATCGATTGCTATGTCGTCCTTAAACAAGCTAATATTTAATTGATTCATGCACACAACACATAGAAGTAAAACGGAATTGAAGATTCTTTTTATTACCCAAAACAAAACCAACAAATAATCAAATTAACAAAGACCAGCATTAATTTTTGTTTTAATTAAGAAGGATATTAATGGAAATCGTATTAGGTTCAATGAAAGTATTAACTTTTTCATAAGGCAACTTAATTATCAGTTAGACAATCTGAACAAACAAATATCTAGTATTTAAATATGAAACGAGGAATAAATTTCTATTCCGTGAATCATCAAACGTAAGAAATTATAGTGACCAGAAATGGTTACTCTTGGTTCAATATTTTTTACCCTATTTTTTCTTCCTTTCTTAGTCAGCTCTATACATCATCGTAAACTTGATGATGCCAATGCCGATTTCCATAGCTGCCTCTCCCTTGAATCTGGAAATCAACCACACATTTACAACATTGTTCATACTATATGGTCAAAAAATTACCAATCTATACTCGAATCTTCGATACATAACGCTAGGTTCAACAATCCGAATGTCCCAAAACCTTACTTGGTAATCGTGCCAGAAAATAAAGAACAAGTGCGAGCAGCCATGATTTGTTGCAAAAATTCTGGATTTGAAACTAGGGTTAGAAGTGGTGGACATGATTATGAAGGTGTTTCTTACATTTCTTACAAACCCTATTGCTTAGTTGACCTATCAAACCTTAGAAGGATCGACATCGATGTGCAAGGAAAGACTGCTTGGGTGGAAGCTGGAGCGACATTAGGTGAACTTTACTACAACATTGCAAACAAAAGCAAAACCCTAGCTTTCCCAGCTGGAACTTGCCCATCTGTAGGTGTTGGAGGTCATATTAGTGGTGGTGGACAAGGGCCATTGATGAGGAAATACGGCCTTGCAGCGGATAACGTGCTAGATGCAATGATCCTCAACGTTAATGGTACGATTCTTGATCGTAGTGGCATGGGCGAAGACCTATTTTGGGCCATTCGAGGTGGTGGTGCAGCTAGTTTCGGGGTCGTTCTATCTTGGAAGTTACAATTAGTCGAAGTTCCCCCAGTGGTTACTTTCTTCAACATAGCTCGAACTCAGGAAAAAGGTGCTACAAAGCTTGTTAGGAAATGGCAAAAGCTAATAAATGAATTCCCTAAAGAACTTTTCCTAAGAATAAATATAAACCCTAAAAAGGACTCTTTAGGGCAACCGTCGATCGAGGCTACATTTAACTCGTTATATTTAGGGACAAGACGCCAACTTCGAAGATTAATGAGAAGGAAATTCCCGGAATTGAAATTAAAGTCTAGGGATTGTGAAGAAATGAGCTGGATTGACACAACAATAAGGATAGATCATTACAGAAATGGATCAACAATTCAAGATTTGTTAGAAAGAAAAGACAAGAGACCAACATTTTACAAAGTCAAGTCAGACTATGTAACAAAGCCTCTATCAAAAAAAGCATTACAAGGGTTATGGAATGTGTTCAATTCAGGATTTGGACTTATGATATTCACTCCTCATGGTGGAAAAGTGAGTGAAATATTAGAGGATGCAACTCCATTTCCACATAGAAAGGAATATTTATATAACATACAATATTTTGCAATGTGGCTTAAACCAAATCAAACTGTAGAACAGATAAAATTGGATTGGATCAATGGGATTTATGATTACATGGGAGAGTTTGTTTCTAAGCCAAGAACAGCATATCTAAATAGCAGAGATTTGGATTTGGGAAAAACATTAAATGGAAATGAGAAATACTCAGAAGCAAGAAGCTGGGGTGAAATGTATTTCGGGAGTAATTTTGAGAAATTGGCTCGGGTGAAATATAGTGTTGATCCAGGAAATTACTTCAGGAATGAGCAAAGTATTCCACCTCTTGGTCCATAAATTTTTGAAATTTGGTGGATCGGAGAGCTGAAGAATTTTCAAGTTTAGTTTCTCCTTTTCCTTTTCTCTCTTTGTTAACTATATAATTGAGATATGACTGAAGTTTTATCGGAAAAATGTAGATAAATTCGAAATATATATATATATATATCTATATATATAGATATATAATTTGTGTTGAAATTAAGTTAGTTCTAACTTTTATACTTGCCTTTTTTTATGCATTTTTCAATCTATGCTTTCTCTAGCCTCTATCACTTTGCCATTCGAAGTCTGTAATTTTGTCATCTAAAATATAGAAAATTGGTTTTTTTCGCCATTCAGTTGAAGTTCCTATCAGATTAAGGTGCAAATGCAATGATCTTATAAAAGGTAACTGTAGACAATAAATTTGCGTCGAGAAAATAAAATCAGAACCGAAAAATGTTGAAACAATCGTAGTATTTTATTTCAAATATTTGAGTGTTACAATCTCTATGAATACTCTGATTCTTCTTTTCAATAGTAAATAAATTCAAGGGCCTTTGAGCTTGATCTTGAATCTATATTTGTTTCCACGAACGATGATCTTGTTCTTGAGCTTGAGTTTGATTGCTTGAACTTGACCTTGATTCATTCTTCGTTCTTGAGCTTGAACTTGATTTTTTGGACTTGAACTTGATTGCTTGAACTCCCTTTATGTAGAAAACTGGACCTTGGAGCACAAGTCAACTTCTAATCTATTGTCCAAGATGTGGTCTCTCCAAGCTCCAATCCATCGCCACGTAAACATTGTTAGCACCTTTCCAAACTTAGGACGTCGCATAATTCAAGGCGAAGTACGTTGGGGAAACACAACAACAATCGAGGGCGAGTATCATCATATTCCTGGGTATTGGGAATGGGCTGAAGATGTACTTGGTGGAAGCCAACAAACCCTGAGTACATCAAAGATTTATGACGCTGTCTATGCCTTACCTTTCACTTATAATCGAAACTCGAACATTTTGCAAGCATTTTGTGAGGCTTGGTTCCCCAAGACGAACACACTTCTTACATCAGCTGGAGAACTATCTATCTCTCTTTGGGACTTACATATCCTTGGAGGTATATCGATTGCGGTTTCTCTGTATGAAGAAGTGGTACCTGAGACAAGAGAACTTATTGGTTTCGTCGAAAAATAGATAAGATTTATCCCTCGATCTTGCGAGTATTTATTTGCTGCCTTTCATCATCTTAAGGAAGGTACGGGTGCTAACCAAAAGGTCTCTTTCAACAAGTGGACAAGTTTTTGGTATAACAAAACTTTGATATATAAACCTGCCCCACTGCGAAAGGAAAAGAAATCTGCGCGCTTAAAGTCGACACATAATCCTAGCGGAGTTATTCCCGAGACAACGAGGTGGTCGAGTGATCAAGAAGTTATATTCTCCAGGCTTAGGGTGAGGGCTGACAAGAAAGATGAAACGTATGTAGCAGTATTCTTATCAATTTGGCTATGTGCCTTTGTGTCTCCCAAGGAAGAAAACTCCATTCGTCCCGAGACTTTTACGATGGCAAGCATGATGGCAGGCGGGCGAAAGATTAGCCTTGCGATCCCAGTTTTGGCGAGTATTTATCATGGTTTGAATAAGATTTCGTGTTCTTCTCAACTTGTTCAGGTCAAAGTTTGTTTTCCCATTCATTATGTTTACGGTTGGCTTGCACATTACCTCAAAACTCATTATCCACTTGCTAAGGGTATGTCTGTCCCTTTGATGGTGGAATACTCAGGAGAGGGAGCTGCGAGATACTTTGACGAGAAGGATATGAGAAAACGCATCCACACTGGGGAGGATATAGTTTGGACACCAACAATGTTAACCAATTATCGTCCTTATTATTATGTGGATAATGATGCCCCTCAAGAGTTGGAGTCAAATTACTTCATGAGCTTACGTTTTAATTATCTCTCGTTGAGGTATGGTAACTCATTCATCATCGAGCCATATAGCCCGCATCGGTTTGGTCGTCAATTTGGGTTTTACCAGAACGTCCCCAGTTTTTTAGAGAATGATATCTGTAACACATCTCTAGATGAGGGACTCAGATTTTGGAGGATTTGCACACTGTATCGGTCTATTTCACGTGCAATTTTTTCCCCAACAGGGGATCCTGTGGAGAAGCCTTTCTCCACCAATTATATGACTTGGTGGGAGAAAGCGCATGGGAAGTTTCTCAAGAATAATTTACAAGCTTTGGTAGACAATGTTGGGCTAAAGTCTACTACTCCTTTAGGAGGTGAAGATCAAGGTGTTGGAAGGACACTCCCAAAAGTTAAAGAGCCACATACTCCAATCCCAAAAGTAGCTACACAACATAAAAAAAGGAAGCTTAAATCCTCAAAGGCGGCTTTGAAAGAGCTGGTGTGCACTTCAACGGATTTGAAGAAGCACCCTTCAGTTTTTCCATTTAGCACGCAAGTTCCTCAAGATGCAAGCCAGAGTACCAATGAAGATCAAAACTGGAAAAGGAAACGACCTAACCCAATAGAGATCATAGAGGTTCCAAGTGTTGATAGTCCCTCAAGAACGCCTACAGCTTGTAATAAGGAGGTAAAAATACAATCACCTTTCCCTTTCTTTTTTATTTTTTCTTAACCGAACGAATGGCTCTACTAAAAAATATTCACTTTCTTTTGCCTTTCCCTTATGCAGTTAAATGCCATTGGGCATCCGGTGGTATCCCCACATGATAAGCCGCGAGTAACGAATCTATTGGAGGGCTTACATCTAAAGTGAAGTCATCTTCAAAGGCGTCATCTCTTCCTCATGACAAAGCCCTAAACCAACCAACTCTAAACGAGATAATTCGCGTCCCACCGATGACAAATATAGCAGTATCTATTTTTGAAGGAAATAGCATTGTCTTTAATCGCAAAAAGGAATTTGTCTTGGAACTTTGGGAGGATATTTGCAACAGACTCTCGAAACCTCATACATAATTGCTCTCATCTTATAGGGAGAAAATCGCTGAGATTTTCGAGGATATGAAGAAGACGAATATTTTGGATCTTTCTCCATTAAAGGGTTTACTGGATTCTCTTTTTGAGCTTGCCGCGTCATATGACCAAGAGCGATCCAATATGGCTGATAAGACCAGTGAAGATGAGAAGCTAGAGCTGATTTCTAAAGCTAAAGAGCGCCTCGAGTCGTTCAAACTTGAAGCAAGTGAGAAAGTCAAGAAAGTTTCCTCTAGTGACAAGAAACTGAAGAGAGTCATGAAGAAGTTGCAGACATTACAACAAGAGAGGGAGAACCTCGAAGGTGTTATAGAAGCGACTCAAAAGGAGGTTGAAGAGATTCAAAAAAAAATTTAGCTGCCGAGACTGAGGTCTCTTTATATGACAATGTAAATTTGCTGACTGATGAAGATTCGGCCAATTTGGAGAAGATGACGAAGAACCTGGAAACTAGCTGTCAAGAATTGATCAACTACAAGTTTTGTTTAGATTAGGGTATTAGAATTATCTTCCCTTTTATCTTTATGTTAGATTGACCTAGTGGATATTTATTTCATCTTAAATCAGATTGCTTCTGTTTTTCTTTACATTGCCCGACATTTATCTTGGTCGCATAATTTTCAGCTTTTCGTACTCGTAATGAAAAATTCATATTTTATCGTAGAAGAGTCCAAATAACGAACCGTTTAATTTCTACAAAAGTAGAATTCATTATCTAAAATATATCCAAAACTTAAAATCAAACACCTTCAGAATCTACCCAGATAATATTTTGAAACCAATTTTAGATTTCACCACGTTGAAAATTTCAGATTTGCGCAATCTCATTAAAAAAATCATATGTTGGTGTAGAAAAGTGAAAATCACGAACCTTTTGATTTTTTGAAACCTTAACTTGCACATATATTACAAATCCAAAATGCAAGATCTAATTCCTTAAGGATAGAATCAGATAATGGTTCGAAATAAATATTAAATTCTAATGAGGCGACGATTTCAGATTTGCACAACTTCACCAAAACTTTTGTATGTTGATGTAGGAATGTCGAAATCATGAACCGTTTGATCTATTGAAAACTTAAATTTCAAATATATTCCATATCCAAAATGAAAAATTTAATGCCTTAAGGATAGTTTCATATAATATTTTGAAGTCAATACTAAATCCTGCCACGGTGAGGGTTTCAGATTTGCATGACTTCACCAAAACTTTTGTATCTTGCCGTAGGAACGTCGAAATTATGAACCGTTTGATATATTGTAAACTTAACTTCCAAATATATAACATATCCAAACTTCAAAACTTAATGCCTTAAGGATCGTTTCAGATAATATTTTGAAGTCAACTTTGGTTCCTGATATGCCGACAGTTTCAAATTAACGCGACTTCACCAAAATATTTGTATCATGGTGTGGGAGCCTTGAGATTGTAAGAATTTTTTAATTGTAAAAAAAAATTGAAATACAAGAACTTCGTTCTTACCAAATATCTTGGGTCCAAGTCTCTCTGAATTTGAAATGTCATGAAGGCAGACCAAAATAACTTGAAGGTTTGGCGAACGTGAAGGCATAACGGGTCCCCGACTTCAATGCAAATTCTTGGCAACCTCCAATAAAATATTAATCATTTTATTGAAGATACCAATTTACCGTAGCGTCGTGCCCCCTTTAAATCAAATGGTATCCATAGTTTAACAAAAGAATGGTATCCCAGCTCGATTTTCAACTACTTATTGAATGAATGACATTCCATTATACTTCATTCGGACAACGAATGGGGGATTATGTGTCTTTTGAACTTATGCGACTGAACTCAGAATGAAACTCTAAGCTGCCTACGTACCTCGGTGAAAAGAATCAAGTCATACCGTAGTTCAGAATGGGTAGATTTTTTTTATATGTCCTAACTTTTGCCTAGATCGCCTCTTTCGAGGTTTTCAACCTAGAGGATTTTTTTGTATGTCGTAACTTTTGCCTAGGCCGCCTCTTTCGAGATTTTCAACCTAGCGGACTTTTTCTTTTCTTTTTCACAACACAGTTTAGACTCATGCGGGCCAGGAGTATAGGAACACGCAGTTTAGGCTCATGCGTCGAGGAGCGTAACAACTTCAAGGATAATAATTCTTCAAAAAATTGCCATTAATAGGGTTGATTCTCATGCCATCTACATCAACCAGCTTGTAAGCTCCACTTGAATAAGCTTCTTGCACGACATATGGCCCATCCCATTTTGAAGTGAACTTCCCTACAGGTTTATAGGAAGTGATAATGGGTCTTCTTATGGCAAGGACTTGATCTCCTACTTGAAAGGATCTCGGGCGAACTCTTTTATTGAAGACACGAGACAATCGAGCTTGATAGCATTCAAGACTCTGTTGGTCCTCCAACCTCTTCTCATCAAGAGCCTCTAACTCTGCTAATCGAAGTCGAGCATTTTCTTCATCAGTGATCCCTTCTTGAATAGCTAGTCGTGATGAAGGTATTTGACGCTCAAGTGGAAAGACGGCTTCGACTCCATAAACGAGTGAATACAGAGTTGCTTGTATTGGCGTCCGGTGAGTCGTCCTATATGCCCATAGAGCTTCTTCCATACGGTCATTCCAATCTCGTTTGGATTTGGAGACGACTTTCCTCAGCAGGTTGCATAAAGTTTTGTTGAATGCCTCAGCTAGACCGTTGGCGGAAGCATTGTACATCGAAGAGTTACGTTGCTTGAAGCCAAAGAGATCACAAATCTTGCTCATCAACCTATTGTCGAATGGCTTTCCATTATCCATTATTATGTAACGAGGAATGCTCAATCGATAGATTATGTTTACTCGAATAAAACTTGCAACATTTTCCTTCTTTACCTCCTTAAGAGCGACAACTTCAGGCCATTTTGAGAAGTAGTCAGTTGCAGCCAAGATGTATAAGTTCCCACCAGAAGACTTCGGCAGAGGTCCCACAACATCCAATCCCCAAGCGTCAAACGGCCAGGATGCGACAGTCGGGTGTAACACTTTAGGAGGTTGATGAATAAAATTAGCATGGAATTGAAAAGCCTTGCATTTTTTAGCGTAGTCCAAGCAATATTTTACCATCGTTGGCCAATAATATCCTATCCTTTATATATGGAAGTGGAGCTTTGGTCCAGACTGGTACGACCCACATACCCCCAGAATGTTCCTTTTGCAAAGCTTGGAGTGCTTCTTTTTCCCCTAAGCATCACAAGAGTACTCCCTCGAATGACCTTCTGTATAGAGTGACTTTGTAGTAAAGGAAGAGAGGTGCACAACGACGGATTTCAGTCCTTCTCCTCGGATTTTCTGGAAGTATCCCATAGCACAAGTAGTCGATAATGGGTTGTCACCATTCTTCTTTCTCAACTTCAGAAATAGCGACAAGATGCTTGAGTTTATTTTCTTCACCTTCAACCTCATTTAGTGGCGGTACTACCCATTTTTGGCAGACAGTAACTTGCGCTTGATCAGGTAGGGTTAAAGGTAAAGCTAAGGTAGCTAAAGCATCAGCCTTCTTATTTTCTTTCCTTGGTACATGCTGAATAGTCACATCATAGAGCCACCCCATTAACTTTTTAGTGTAATCATGATATGGGCGTACTTCAGGCTTCTTAACCTTGTAACTACCCAAAAGCTGATTGACCACTAACTGGGAGTTACCAAAGACTTGCAAATGCAATTGCTTCATATCAATGGCCATTTCAAGCCCAAGTATTAATGCTTGATACTCAGCAACATTGTTGGAACAGAGTTGTGTCAAGGTGAAGGAGTAGGGCAAGACTTCACCTTGGGAACTGAAAAATACTACGCCAGCACCAGCTCCCACGCGATGTGCAGCACCATCAAAGTACATCTTCCATGGAGATTGAACTTCAATGAGCATTGCATCCTCATCAGATAGTTCGTAAGTTAGCTCCCAGTCATCAGGTATCGGATGATCTACCAAGAAGTCTACCAATGCTTGTCCTTTTACAGCCTTTTGAGGGATGTACAAGATCTCGAATTGTTGAAATTGGAGATACCATCTCGCTAGTCTATCACTAAGAACAGGTTTTGACATCACGAACTTGATGGGATTTGCTTTGGAAACAAGACGGACAACATGAGCTTGAAAGTAGTGCTTCAACTTTTGAATTGAGAAGACTAGCGCCAAACACAACTTTTCAATTGGCGAATAATTCAGCTCATTTGGTGTCATCATCCTGCTCAAGTAGTAAAGGGAGTTTTCTTTCCCCTCACTATTTTCTTGGGCCAACAATGCTCCAACAGACCTTTCTTGCGCCGCAATGTATAGTATCAATGGCTTTCCAGGTATATGAGTTGCTAAAACTGGAGGCTTCATCAAGTAGGCTTTGATACATTTGAAAGCGTTGTTAGAAGCTTGGTCCCACTTGAAAGGAATGCCTTTCTTCATGAGGTGACTAAATGGTTGGCACCTTCCAGCTAGGTTCGAGATGAATCTCCTAAGGTATGCTAGCTTTCCTTGCAGACTTTCCAATTCATGAATATCCCGGGGCTCAGGCATTTTCAAAATAGCATCCACTTTGGCTTGATCAATTTCGATCCCTCGATGTCGGACAATGAAACCAAGGAACTTTCCAGAAGTAACTCCAAAGACACATTTCAATGGGTTCATCCTAAGTTGGTACCTCCGGAGCAACTCAAATACCATTCTCAAGTCTTTCAAGTGGTCCCCCTTCTTTCTTGATTTTACCACCAAGTCGTCAACATAGCATTCGACATTCTTGTGGAGAAGATGGTCGAAAATATTCTGCATAGCCCTTTGGTACGTAGCACCAGTGTTCTTCTTCCAAAAAGGCATCACCTCGTAGCAATAAATACCCTTGGGGGTGCGGAATGCAGTAAGCTCTTCATCTTTTAGTGCCATGCGGATTGGTTATAGCCTGATGAACCGTCCATGAAAGACATTGTTTTGTAACCAGTAGTAGCATCGATCATCAGCTCTGGAATAGGAAGCGGGAATTCATCTTTGGGACACGCATTGTTGAGATCCCTGAAGTTAACACATACTCAAATCTGGCCATTCTTCTTCCTTACATGGACGATACTTGAAACCCATGTAGGGTATTTAACCTCCCGAATAAATCCCGCTTCAATGAGTTTGTTAACTTCGGTTTCAATCAGGGGAACCAAGTCCGGCCTAAAGCGCCTTTGAGCCTGCTTAACATGACGAGCGCCATTCTTGACCGCAAGGTGATGGACTACCACTTTAGGGTCCAAGCCAGGCATTTATTTGTAACTCCAAGCAAAGACATCCCTGAACTCCATGAGTAACTCAATATAAGTGTTTTCTTCATCAACTTCTACTAAAGCACTTAGGTAGGTGGGTCTTGGTTCTTCATCGGTGCCAAGGTTAACTTCTTTTAAAGCATCAACAGTTTCTTTCACCCCTTCTTCAAGTTCCGGGGGAGCATCTTTTCCATCTTCACTTTCTTGAGGGTCCCCATCATTGAAGTATATGTGATAACACGATGAAACATCGTCCAATTTCTCATCATCCTCCATTCGAGATAAAACACCATGCTCGTTTTGTGCAGTAACATGATACAAAGAACCCACACTTTCTTCATGTTCATCGCGTTCTTTAGTGTATACCACAGTGTATGGCTTCACCTTCAGTACTTCATCACACGAAACCATGACTTCTGTTTGTCGCCTCATTCTAGAAGGAACCAAAATTTGGAAATCTTTAGAGACCCTCTGAATTTTGGGCAAAGCGGGTATTCTTGTATTTTGATAATTTCTCTGGAACTTATTCACCTTCTTTAATGGACCCAATCTCTCAAATACGGAAGTCCTCACAGTTGATTTTCCAAGTCTGTCAAAAACAGAAGGCATGTTAGAAGCGGAAGATTCATTTTCTACAGTGATGTGATTGCTACTCGCCCTTCTGATGGAGATGCGCACTGGTGACGGTTGCTTGTATCCCAAACCTTAGCATGGTTGCCTCGTTGGAGCTTCTGGTGGGAGCTTCCCTAACTTTGACAGCTCATCGGGATTGTATCCAGCTTTCGCAAATAGCTTGTAAGCGTTAGGATCAAAGCCTTCATCTGTTCTCTTTGTAGGGAGTACCACATTCTGCGAACGATTTTGAGCTACAAACCCTGCAAGCGGCTTCGAGGACAACTTTACTGCCTCAATTCGTTTCACCGAAAGAGTTAACTCCTTTAGTGTGTTCGTTTGGAGATTAGATGGTTCACCCTCGCCTTTCTTCCTTTTAGGGACATATTGGATCTTAGGACTTACTTTCTTGCCATAAGATGCAATATCCCCTCTATGAGATTTATTCACGTTGGGTTGTACCTCCTCAGTAACAACTTTGGCTTTACCGATAGCTACCTCAGCTCTTTTAGCTATGGGCTCGTCATTCTTGATTTTTATGTCATCATCAACTTTTAGCTACTTCGCAATGTGGTTTCTCAAGTAGAACTTTGCATCAGCGAAGTGTGACTCTGCCTCAGTGAATGGCGCATCATCGGCAATTATCATCTTCTCGACTTCACCCTCGTAGAATTTTAAACATTGATGGTAGGTAGACGGAACTACTTTATTCTAATGTATCCAAGGCCTTCCAAGCAAGAAATTGTATGAATTCTTCGCATCTATCACATGCAGCCATGCACTTGATTGCATATCTTCAATCGTGATTCCCAGCCTGATCGCGCCTATGGCTCTTTTCCCCCATTGGTTGAATCCTTGGATCATCACACGACTTTCTGGGATTTCGTTCATGGGAATACCAAGTTGTTTCATAGTGTGAATTGGAAAAATATTCACTGAGGATCCTCGATCAATGAAAATTCGGTTTACCCTTTCATCACGCATATAGCTAACCAGGTACAATGGGCGGTTATGAGAAGTGTCACCTAGCAGAAGATCGTCACTTGCGAATGTGACTTTTTCCTCACAAGCATAAACTTCTTGAGTAGTGGAGTCGATGAGGTTTTCCGAAGATGGTGCCGACGGTAGGTCATCACTCCTTTCTCCCTTCGTCAGTATGGCAACAAGAGGCATCAATACCCCCATGGGAAATCTTCGTGCAGAACCAACTTGGTACAAATTCCTCCAAGGTCACTGGATGTCGTGGCTTCTGAGGGTGGTGCACATCCACTTTCTCTTCCTTTAAGTTCTTAACTGGGTTCCATATCCTAGGTCTTTTCACCATAATGCTTCTTGTGTTTGTTCCATTGATCCTTTTAGTGGACTCCTTTTGTGGCGCCTACGACGCGTTACCAACGTCCAACCTCCATCGTCTTCAGGCTGATGGTCTTCGACTTTATGGTTTTCCAGTAATTCTTCATCTTTACTTTCTTTATAACCGCATAATTCATTCGGACGGAATGAGCCAAAGGTGATAGAAACTTGGTTTGCCCTTTCTTTCTCATCTTCAAGCACGATCTTCTTTTCACGAGCCAAGTCCATAACTTTGTCCTTGAAGAAAAAGCACTTCTCTAGAGGGTGGCTCACGAGTCGATGGTACTTGCAGTAATTTGGGTCATTTGTTCTCCCAGCTTCATTTGGCCGCTTCATCTCCGGGAGCTCAATGAGATTTAACTCGAGGAGTTCTTCAAAAATAGCCGGCACATCAGAATCCAGAAATAGGTACTCTTTCTCTTGCATTTATCGTAGAGTCAACTTTCCACTTGGATTATCTTGAAACGGAGTGGATCTCATACTCTGCTTCTTGCTCACTTTCGTCGCGAACTTCGCAAGTGATGTGATGACATTCATAGCTTCTTTATTTTCGGATCTTGGTATAAACTTGCTCCATTTTCTGACTTCTTGCTTGTCATTCCCTTTGCGAGGTTCATAGATGGGCAGCCTTTCATTTCCAGCGGAGGCCATGCTCAACTCCATGTCATGGGCACGGGTTGCAAGTTCTTCAAATGTGCTAGGCTTGATATCTTGCAAGATATAACGCAATACCCAATGCATACCTTGGATGCACATCTCTATGACAGAAGCTTTACTAAGCCTATCTTTACAATTGAGGCTTGCATTCCTCCAACGATTGATAAAGTCGACAACTGGTTCACTCTTTCATTGACGAGGATTTGTGAGTTCTATCATACTCACAATACGTCTCGTGCTATAAAAGCGATTGAGGAATTCTTACTCTAATTGATCCCAACTATCAACAGATCCAGCCTCGAGGTCCGTGTACCAATCAAAAGTATTTCCGTTTAATGAGCAGACAAACTGCTTGACGAGGTAATGTCCATAAGTTCCAGCATTGTTGCATGTCTCAACGAAGTGCGCCACATGTTGCTTTGGATTTCCTTTGCCATCAAACTGTTGAAATTTTGGAGGTTGATAGCTAGCGGGCATCTTCAACATATCAATCCTTGCAGTGTATGGCTTTGCGTATGTAAGGGAAGACTTGGTAGCAACTTCGTACTTGCTTTTGATAGTTCCTTCGATGAACTCTTTCAGTTGATCGACCGGAATCGTCCCTTCAGACGAGATAGGGATAGCCTTATTAGATGCAACTTGTCTTGGGGGAGGATCAATCTCTTGAACTTCTGGGAGTTTGCCAGGTGCATGGGTAGATTCTTCTTCCATCAAGATTCCGACCCTGTCTGTTAGCTTGTCAATTCTAGCATCTTGATTTTGCATGCATTTGGTCAAGCTAGCGATTGCTTCCGTTAAGTTTGCCAACTGCTCCTCCACAGATGAAGTGTTTGTCACCATGACTTGCATGATTGTTGTGGATGATGGAGAGTAGCACGGATTTTCACACAGATTGATCCTTGATTGGCTCACGCTCTGTGGTGTAAGTGGGAAGGATCCATCACTTGAAGTGTCATCATCTTCCTTCACAGAAGAGTGCTTGGATCCGGAGAGGTCAAGCAGAGCAAGAGTCTTCTTGATCTTTTCAGTAACATCGCTTCCTCCTTCCGGTGCGTTTGTGGAAGATCTTGCTCCTTTTGAGGATGAAGATCCGAAAANATGACTTGCATGATTGTTGTGGATGATGGAGAGTAGCACGGATTTTCACATAGATTGATCCTTGATTGGCTCACGCTCTGTCGTGTAAGTGGGAAAGATCCATCACTTGAAGTGTCATGATCTTCCTTCACAGAAGAGTGTTTGGATCCGGAGAGGTCAAGCAGAGAAAGAGTCTTCTTGATCTTTTCAGTAACATCGCTTCCTCTTTCCGGTGTGTTTGTGGAAGATCTTGCTCCTTTTGAGGATGAAGATCCGAAAACAGGGGTAGATGCGGACGGCACTTGGGGTGCTTGTTGTCCTAACGAGCTTGCTTTGCTCCTCGTAACTGGCCCAAAGCTTCCAAAGGTACTCCGAGTATGTTTTCCACATCACCATAGAACCTGGAATTAGCAGCCTTGGCGGAAGTTTAACTTGAGTTGATTTTCTTGGAAGCCATTTCGTTGTTCTTGAACTTTAATGGTTGAAAAGTTGAGATGAGAGGTAGAGATTGTCCCACTGGGCGTGCCAAAATTTGTAGACAACAAATTTGCATCGAGAAAATAAAATCAGGACCGAAAAATATTGCAACAATCGTAGTATTTTATTTTAAATATTTGAGTGTTACAATCTCTATGAATCCTCTGATTCTTCTTTTCAATAGTAAATAATTTCAAGGGCATTTGAGCTTGATCTTGAATCTATATTTGTTTCCACGAACGATGATCTTGTTCTTGAGCTTGATTTTGATTGCTTGAACTTGACCTTGATTTGTTCTTCGTTCTTGAGCTTGAACTTGATTTCTTGGACTTGAACTTGATTGCTTGAAGCTTGAAACTTGTAGAGATATTTAGGGCGTTTGATCCACGAGCTCTCTCTCTCTTCTTGTTATAACTTCTGGTGTCTTTTCTGAGTTATGAAGACCCCTATTTATAGTTGTAGGAGGGAGGAGTTGTGAAAGAACAAACTCTTTCCGACCAATCAAACTGAAGCGTGACATGGCCGCATTTGATTGGTCATAACATGTCACTTGCACACGTGCCGCTATTTCATTGGTCTTTTAATGTGACTTGGCATGCTTTGTCATTTTGCCACGTGACACGATCCTACTGGCTCTTCCGCTTGACTTGGCGTGCCACGTCATTTGACACGTGGCACCAAACTGGGCCTCTAGGAAGATGACATCTTAGGCTTAATGAAGTGGAATCATCAGTTTAGCCCAATTACATGGGCTAGCCCAATGGATTAAGACTCATTTATTTAATATATACATTGGATTTATATAACTAATCCCAATTATATTAGCCCAATAAATTTATTTGAACGAATATATCTTGGATTTAAAATATAGTCCAAATTATTTTATAGATTTAATCCAAAAAAATTTATATGCCTACAGTAACAAAGTAATTATTATTTTTAAAATAATACAAAACATCAATAAGACAGAAAAATAATCCCCCGACTAAGGTAGCACAATCCTCCGATGGTATACACATTTGGAAAAAATATATAGTACAATTATTAGAATATGCTCGTCTATAGATGTATGCAATTATCCCCTTCAAAGTAAAGTTTGGATTGTGAAACTTCGTTTGTTTCAAGTATTATCCTCTTCCTCTCTCTCTCTCTCTCTATATATATATATATATATATATTTATATTTATATTATTATAATTTATATTTATATCTATATCTATATCATCATACTATATTATAAGCATGAACACTTTTAGGTAAAATTAGCTTACTAAAATGCCCTTTAAAAGTTAAATGACCAAATTACCCTCTAACTAATATTATTAAAATTCTAAAAGTTGGAAGGTCCTAAAGTCAAAGTTGAATTACCAAAATATTCGTGAAAAACTAAATGGCTATTACCCTTCTCTTAATTTTATCGAACAAATTATTAACAAGATTGTTATCATCCGAATAGTCTGAATGAGGGTACTGAAGAGTTGTAACAGATAAGGGTGATGAAGAGTTACATCACAGCTAAGAATCCAATAATTGTCCCCTTGTTCACCTTCTGTACATTGAGTCTCTGATTTCTTTTACCAAAATTCTGTCTTTCTAGCTTATTTTGGTTGCTAAGTTTCACTAATTTGTCTCATCTTTATTGCATATTCTTTCTTATCCAGTGAAGAATTGATAAAATCATAATTTCTCAATAGCTTGCATGACTGCATAACCAACAACAGAAGAAGCATGGAAAGCATATAAATTTTCATGCATGGTCGCTTGATGGCATTCCCTCTAAGGAATTAGAAACTTACTGGAGTATCTCCAACGACAACAATGTTCCCTGTCTGACCATTTTTTTTTTTGTCCTTAATGTCAATATCAATTGAATCATTTGGTTCAAGATTTTCATGATTTCTCTTTACATGATTTCTGCAGGTTTAATTAATTGAAATGGTTAATATAATGGGGTCTGATCTTACAATTATTTGTCTTAAGGTGTGTATCAATTTGATTTCTTTTTGTTCAAGAATTTCTTTGAATTCTCTTACAGTTTGAGAGAAATAATTACTTAAAGGCCAAATTACTAGTGTGTTTGGACTGGTTGACTGGTTCCACTTATCCTATTATGACGAAAGTAATTTCCTATTATTTCATCCTTAAATTATATGTCGTTGTTTAAGGGCCTTTCCCAGCTTTCTAATTAAAGGTTATAAATTACTTGGCGAAAGATAATTACACTTGTGTGTATAAATATAGAATCACTTCTTAGAGCTCTTAAAAGGAGTTGAAGAGAATGAACCCTCGCGCCGTCGTCGTCGCTCGGCTTCGGCTTCGGCTTCGGATTTGTCAATCGATCGGTAAGATTATTTTTGGAAAAAAGTTATTTAATTAATTATTTAAGAATTAATTAAGTGCAAGTCAGTTCATTAACGGAATTAACTGGAATGTATAATTCAAAACGCTGACGTTCCCTTCTGAACATGCACCTCTTCCTGAACAGGCATCACACTGCCTATAAATTCCGAGGCATGGCTTCCTTTTCACCAACTGAAAAAATCCATAATTTCCTTCTGAAAAATACTGCATTCTACTTCGCAGTCTCTCTCTCAAATTCGTAAGTGTGATTTTGCTCTGTTCTTTGAGTTCGTTAGTATCCTGCAGTTTGTATTGCCACTGTTGCAGGAATGTTTATTCCGTTTCATCCTGGGAGGATTTAATCCATTATCTTGGCAACTTGTGAGGAGTTAAAATTCCTTAAGGACGCACAAGGAAATTGTGGACTCGGAATATTTCTTATCATTTACAGATTTTCTGTTTCTTCTAATAGTTTTCTATATTCTGTTTTAACACAGTATCGACAACAAGCTTAAGGAATTTTATTTAACGTTTCTGTGTTTAAATTTATATTGAACTGCTATCTATATTTTTTTTACTGGTTTGGAGACTAAAGCCTTTGTGCTTTCTACTCCAAAAACTATTATGTCCGGTTTAAAAATATATCAAAACTTTACCGGAATAATAAACGTACGGGTTTGAAGTATATAGAAACTTCACCTTTGTTACTTGTTGTATGTTTGGTTCGGTATTCAGTTTGAAGATATCAAAACTTCACTTATTTAACAAAGTTCTGTTTGTTTCCAACTCTACAGAAACATGACGAATGAAAACCAAACTAATGGAAATGCTGCTGGAATGGGTGCTTCATCGAGTGTTGCTGCTTCGTCAAGACCAGCACATACAATGGCACCGGCAGAAAAACTCGGGAAATTTTCCGGTACAGACTTCAAACGTTGGCAGATGAAGATGCTATTCTATCTAGCTACACTAAGCCTGCAACGATTCATCAAGGAGGATGTTCCAGTTGTGAGAGAATATACCCCTGAGGCTGAACGATTTGTCGTAATTGAAGCAAGGAAACACTCTGATTTCCTATGCAGAAACTACATTTTAAGTTATTTGGAGGATGGCTTGTATAATGTTTATAGTGTCATGGAAACTTCAAAAGAGTTATGGAACGCTCTTGAGAAAAAGTACAAGACCGAGGATGCTGGACTTAAGAAGTTCGTTGCTACAAAATTTTTGGATTTTAAGATGATTGACACAAGGTCGGTCATCACTCAAGTCCATGAATTACAAGTCATTGTGCATGACCTCCTTGCTGAAGGTATGACCCGAGTCAATAATTTTATTAATAATATTAATAGTGTTATTAATTATAAATTTATTATTGAAGGTATGGTCATAAATGAGGCGTTTGAAGTTGCTGTCTTCATTGAAAATTTACCTCCTTTATGGAAGGACTTTAAGAACTACTTGAAGCACAAGCGCAAAGAGATGACATTTGAAGATCTAACTGTTCGTCTAAGGATAGAATAAGACAACAAAAAAGCTGAAAAGAAGTCACGTGGCAACTCGGCAATAATGAGAGCTAACATTGTTGAGGAAGCACCGGGAAATAAAAAGAAAATAAAGAAGGCATCTGGACCAAAGAATTACCCGAACAAGAAAAAATTCAAAGGTAGTTGTCACAACTATGGAAAGCCCGGGCATAAGGCCATAGATTGCCGTGCTCCAAAGAAAGAGTCACAAAAGAAGAAAATCAAGAAAATGTGGTAGAAGTGGAGGACTCGTGTGCCATGTTGTCTGAATGCAACTTGGTAGGAAATCCGAGAGAGTGGTGGATTGATTCTGGAGCCACCCGCCATATTTGTGCAAACAAGGAACTATTTTCTTTTTATGCTCCCGCAGGACCCGACCAAACTCTTTACATGGGAAATTCATCTACGGCCAAAATTGAGGGAGT
Organism: Nicotiana knightiana; assembly: GCA_005239525.1. NCBI lineage: Eukaryota > Viridiplantae > Streptophyta > Magnoliopsida > Solanales > Solanaceae > Nicotiana > Nicotiana knightiana. The sequence goes on from ML423815.1 coordinate 307,863, forward strand.
TGGAAAGATTGCATTGAAGATGACATCCGAAAAAATTATGATTTTAAATCAAGTTCTCCATGTTCCAGAAATTCGCAAGAATTTAGTATCTAGAACACTTCTTGTCAAAAATGGATTTAAGTGTGTGTTTGTTTCCAATAGTGTTGTTTNTGGGGTGGCGAATATGAATCTCCTTCTGAACAAATATGTTTGGAAAATGACATTATTCACCAAACAACTGCACCGTACTCTCCTCAATCAAACATTAAAGGAGATGATGAATGCCTTGTTGATAAGTTCTGGTTTACCACAGAACTTGTGGGGGGAAGCTATACTTACAGCAAACCGAATAATCAACCGTGTACCCCACAGTAAAACACAGTCCATCCCGTACGAAAAATTGAAAAGAAGGAAACCCAGCTTGAAATATTTCAAAGTGTGGGGGTGTTTAGCTAAAGTACGGGTTCCTAAGCCTAAAAGGGTGAAGATAGGATAAAAACGGTTGATTGTGTTTTTATTGGATATGTAACCAATAGCAAGGCATATCGTTTTCTGGTTCATAAATCAGAAAATCCTGAGATACACGTTAATACGGTAATAGAATCAGATAATGCTCAATTCTTTGAAACTATTTATCCGTATAAAAAGGAAAGTGAATTGTCCTACCAAATGTCAAAACGACATCGGGAGGAAACAACAGATAGTATGCCTGATGAGGAAAATCCAAGAATAAGTAAATGTCAAAGGACATCTACTTCATCCGGTCCAGATCTACTTCAAGGAAGCAATGTCTTCCTCAGAAGCACAATATTGGAAAGAGGCTGTCAATAGTGAAATAGAATCCATATTGAGCAACCACACTTGGGAATTGGTTGATCTTCCTCCAGGTAACAAAACTTTGGGTTCTAAATGGATTTTCAAGAAGAAAATGAAAGACGATGGTACTATTGACAAATACAAGGCAAGACTTGTTGTCAAAGGATTTAGACAGCGAGAAGGTCTTGACTATTTTGACACATACTCGCCGGTAACAAGAATTACATCCATTCGGATGCTAATAGCGTTAGCTGCCTTGTATAGTCTTCAAATCCATCAAATGGATGTAAAAACGGCCTTCTTAAATGGTGATTTGGAAGAAGAAATTTACATGAACCAACCTGAAGGGTTTGTGGTTCCGGGAAAAGAAAAGAAGGTGTGCCGACTTGTTAAGTCCCTTTATGGACTAAAACAAGCACCCAAGCAATGGCACGCAAAATTTGACCAAACAATGTTGTCAAATGGCTTTAAGATTAATGAATGTGATAAATGTGTTTACATTAAGAACATTCCAAATCATATAGTCATTGTTTGCTTATATGTTGATGATATGCTAATAATGAGCAAAGACATTGCCGACATTCAAGCTACTAAGGGTATGCTTGCTAGTAAGTTTGATATGAAAGACTTAGGAGTTGCCGATGTAATTCTAAGAACTAAAATACAGAGGACTCCTCAGGGTCTGGATTTGTCTCAATCACATTACTTGAAAATAGTACTTGAAAAATTCGAACACTTGGAATTTAGAAGTGCAAGAACTCCAATTGACTTAAACCATTATGTTGTAAAGAATAAAGGTGGAAGCACGTCTCAATTGGATTATGCTCGTGTGTTGGGAAGCTTAATGTATATCATGAACTATACACGTCCTGATATAGCTTTTGCAATAAGTAAACTTAGTCGATTCACAAGTAATCCCAACAAACATCACTGGTTGGCAATGAAACGAGTTCTGCGATATTTAGAATATACCCAAGACTACACCTTGCACTATAATAATTATCCTGCGGTTATCGAAGGATATAGTGATGCAAATTGGATAACCGACTCAACAGAAACAAAGTCCACAAGTGGATATGTTTTTACTGTTGGCGGAGGAGCAGTATCTTGGAAGTCTTCCAAACAGGCGTGGATCGCTCGCTCTACAATGGAATCAGAGTTTATAGCTTTGAATAATGCCGACGAAGAAGCTGAATGGCTTCAAAATTTCTTAGAAGACATTCCATTCTGGCCAAAACTTTTGGCTCCTATATGCATACATTATGATAGTGAGGCTGCAATAGGACGGGCAGGAAGCATTATGTATAACGGAAAGTCTCGTCATATACGACGAAGACATAAAACCGTTAGACAACTACTCTCTAGTGGAATTATCACTATTGATTATGTAAGATCAAAGTATAATGCGGCGGATCCGCTTACAAAAGTCCTAACTAGAGAGGGAGTTGAGAAATCATCTAAGGTAATGGGACTATGGCCGAGGACAAGTCATCATGGCGGTAACTCTACCTAGAATTTTGGATATTCCGAGATCTAGGTTCAAGGAGCTCAAACAAAGTTGTGATTCACCAGTTCAACATTGTCAAAGTAAAATCTTTGGTCCCTTCTGATGTGTGGCTAGAATTCATCGTTTAACACGTTATATGCCTTACATTTTATGTGCGTTAATGATAAAAAATCACTGTGTATGTGCATAATGGAGTCTATTTCATGTGTAGGTGAATTGGAGATGGAAGCCGAGCTAAATGGATGCAAAAACGTCGAAAATACGCTCAAGAGGCGAAGAGGAGTGCACCGGGCTATAGCCGGGCGTTTGAGCCTTAAGGCCAGGCCTGACCTGGCTTTATCCAGGCGTTTGAGCCTTAAGGCCAGGCCTAGCCTGGCTTTATCCAGGCGTTAGAGCCATAACGCCAGGCCTGGCCTGGCTTTATCCAGGCGTTTGGGCAATAAAGCCAGGTCCCTGGTCTGGTCTAATCCGAGTTTTGAAGATTTAAGTGTTTCCTGATTTGAATAGAAGTCCCCTACACGCTTAGGGTTTGTCCCAAACATATAAATAGACCCAAAAACATAACTTGAAAAGGGAGATGCCATTAAAGACAAGAGACGCCTGAGGAATACTACTCAGTGAAGCAAACATTGATTTTTATAGCTTTTATTTATTATTTGGTAGTTCAATTATACAAGTTGTTTTAGAATTGATTCTTATAAATATGAGTAGCTAATTTTCTTAATCTAGAATTTTGGTGGAACCCGTTGGGGAATAAACTTATGATGATATTAATATAGTTTGGTTGATTGTTCATCTCTATTTGTTCAACTACGTTCTTGTTGTAGTTAATTGAATGACCATCAATTAGCTGTGCCTATTTACTATGTATCTACTTGAGAGAGAGTGCATATTTGGGTAAATGTTTGAACAACACCACTCCCAGAGTATAGACGAAAGTCATAACCGAGGGTTTAGAAGTTGGATTAGANTAGATAGAGTGTTCATGATTGATAGAGATAATTAATCAAGTTATATGAAATGTCCGAGAAGTAAATTCACCAACGGGGGAAACCATAGCCTTTGACCTTTATCATAATTGTTACAACACATTGTTAGTAATCGTTAGTTATTATTATTGTCAGTAGAACTAGTAAAACATCACCAATTTATATTCAAAAAGTCTTGAGAGAATTGATTGAGTAAAAGTGTGCGTATTCTAAAGACTTGATTGATACGTAAATTCCCTGTGGGATCGACTCTGGGCATAATACCCCGGATTATATTTGCAACACCTGCTTAATATTTTATTAGACATAGTTGAGAGTGATCAAATTTCGGCGTCGTTGCCGGGGAGTTAACGGTATTATCAAGTGTAGCTGTAGGTGTACATATTACTAGGTTTCAAGTTTCATTTTTTTTTAGTATGTGATTTTTGTTTTCTTTATTTTAGTTGTATTTGTTAATTTGAAAAACATGGCATCATGGAATTATGAGAGTTTGGATGTTGGTAATTCTACTTTTGATCCTCGTTATGCATACTATGGGGGAAGCCACCCAGGGAAAAATTATCAAAATATTCCCGAGAGCGAGTTATGTGCACCAACTCAATCTTATGTGTGGAATCTGTGTGATATGTGTTGTGGTCAAGATGGTCATTTTCATGGTTGTGCTTATATTTCTTATCTTCTCCCAACCCCTTACTTTGATGGTTCTTCTTTTTCTTGTGAAGTTAATAGAAATAAAGAACCCAGTGATGATGACCTGAAAAGGATCGAGGATATGATGAAGTGCCTTTTGGAACAACAGGAGGAGATACAACTGTGGTTACAAAGGCAAGATGAAACTATTCGCAACTTGGAGGCTCAAACGAATCAGCTAGTTGAAGCTTTTAATGCTCAATATGCCAATATTATGGATAGTAGCCAGGAGCAATGCACATTAGAGATGGAAATTGAGGTGCCAATGGAGGGGTCCAAAGTAGAAACCCAACACTCTAACCAACTAGAATTTGAGGATGCCGATGTTGAAGAAGTAATACTAGAGTCAACCAGGGACGTTGAGGATACAAATTTAATCGACTCTAGTGTGATTGATGTTGAGGATGTTGAAAGTCCTGAAGTTCATGTGTTTGAGCGCATTGGTCCTCACTCCAAACATTTTTCCACATTGTGCTTGGATGATGATATGGAAATAGAGTCATCTGAGCCAATTGAGGAGTCAAGGAAGGAGGAACAGGATACTTACATTCTGGAATTTTTCTTGCCAGAAAGACAGGACTACATACCTCATCTAAATGCCTAGAAGTGTAAAATAGTACAATGGTTGCTTGGGCCAATTAGATTTGTTCCACCACCCTTGGAGCATAACCAAAAACTTGCTGCCAAATTGGGGGCTCAATTCATAAGTTCGAAGTGGAGGCAGAAAGTGATTCACGTCGTGCCGCGACGTTAAATCAAGCGCTGTTGGGAGGCAACCCAGCTTTACTACTTTATTTTATTTTATTTTATTTTATTTTTTTTGTTTTATTTTATTTTTCTAATTGTATTATTTTTGTAGTGTCAATTATTTTTTGAATTTTTTTAGGAGCATGGAACGCAAAGCCACTAGAAGGATGCAACAACAAACCAGATGGTTGGAACTAAATGTGAGGTACCCGCACGAAGGACCAAGCCTGGGAGAAGTCTGGGTACTCCATGAGATGCTAGTGCTTCGGCCTTTGGCCTACCAGAGAGTTTTTTTTTACCCTATTGTATGTATGGGTGCGCATTGGGGACGATGCATAATTTTAAGTATGAGGTGAGGAGATTGTCTGGTGACTTTCTATGCTATTTTAGTTATGTTAGATTAATGGAATAATTTATCTTTTTACAAAAANTTTGGACCGCGGTTCTTTTCCAAGGGTTTTTAATTGAACCGGATGTAGGTAGTTTTTAATTTTTAGGAGTAGTAACCACATGGTTGAGGGCTTAATTGCAGCAATATCTCCGAATTTTGTGATGCCTTGAGAATAGTCAGTACTTTGATTGTGACGCTTAGGCTCAATTTTATGACTCCAAGATAAACACCTTAAATCGTGGATTCTTAAATTTGCTTAACTGCTTGACTGGAGTGTCGTGATAGATCCAATCCTGAGTGAGTTATGTGCCATGTGTGTGTGAGATTTGTATGTTATTCTGTGCATTGCATTTGATGTCTAGAACTTGNATTTCTTTATTGAGCCAGATATTTATATTTTACCCACCTAATCGTTATGTATCGTAGTTAACCTCGTTGAACCTATAATCCTGTTTCTTTGGCAACCACATTACAAGCCATACCCCTTTGTTTGAATCGATCATATATTTGAACCTTGTCACCTCTCGTAAGTACTGAAAATATGATGAAATATGGAAAAGTTAAAGTGTGGGGTGGTAGGCTCGTTTTTGAGGAAAAAAAATTGAAATAAGGAGAAAGGTGCACTGTTTTGAAAAAGTAAGAGTCACTTGAAAAAAAAAATAGTTGTATTATTGTGAAAGAAAAATATATGTGGTGACTCTTAATGTAATTGTGCTTAAAGAAGTATGGGGTAATAACATTGATGTGAAAGTGGAGTTTGGCTTAATATAAGTTTGAGGTTGAGCGCTAAAGTATATGTATTAAAGTACTTAGAGAGATGTAGTCACTCTTATATCTAAATGTATCCTACCCGTCCCGCAGCCTACATTACAACCAAATAAAGTCCTACTTGATCCTAGACTGGATGAGCTCGATTAGTAGAGTAGTACACTACGGGCAAGCCTATGGTGCATCTTTTGTGGCATATGAATATTATTTTTGAGAGCGAGTGAATTCTTTCTATCTTGAGTTCCTAAGTGTTATTAAAATCTTATTGTGTGTGGAACTAGCTCTTTGATTTGGTGAGGGCACATGATTCATGAAGTAAAGGTAATGTTGTTGACCTCTAAGTTAGAGTAGTGAGTGGATTGTGATTAAAGCATGGTATATGAGAGTCGACTATTGAGGCGAAGATGTCACACCTCTATGCTTGAAATGTTTTAAAAAAAAAATTCTTGGTATAACGTGTTAAGGTATTTGCTTAATAAGTTGTGTACATGAGTGTAGTTTGATTGCTTGAGGACGAGCAAAAGTTTAAGTGTGGGGTGTTGATGTGTGGCTAGAATTCATGGTTTATCACGTTATATGCCTTACAGTTTATGTGCGTTAATGATAAAAATACACTTTGTATTTACATAATGGAGTATATTTCATGTGTAGGTGAATTGGAGATGGAAGCCGAGCTAAATGGATGCAAAAACGTCGAAAATACGCTCAAGAGGCGAAGAGGAGTGCACCGGGCTATAGCCGGGGTTTGAGCCTTAAGTCCAGGCCTGGCCTGGCTTTATCCAAGCGTTTGAGCCTTAAGGCCAGGCCTAGCCTGGCTTTATCCAGGCGTTAGAGCCATAACGCTAGGCCTGGCCTGGCTTTATCCAGGCGTTTGGGCCATAAAACCAGGTCCCTGGTCTGGTCCAATCCGAGTTTTGAAGATTTTAAGTGTTTCCCGGTTTGAATAGAAGACCCCTACACGTTTAGGGTTTGTCCCAAACATATAAATAGACCCAAAAACACAACTTGAAAAGGGAAATGCCATTAGAGACAAGAGACACCTGATGAATACTACTCAGTGAAGCAAACATTGATTTTTATAGCTTTTATTTATTATTTTGTAGTTCAATTATGCAAGTTATTTTAGAATTGATTCTTACGAATATGAGTAGCTAATTTTATTAATCTAGGATTTTGGTGGAACCCGTTGGGGGATAAGCTTATGGTAATATTAATATAGTTTGGTTGATTGTTCATCTCTATTTGTTCAACTACGTTCTTGTTGTAGTTAATTGAATGTCCATCAATTAGCTGTGCCTATTTAGTATGTATCTACTTGAGAGAGAGTGCATATTTAGGTAATTGTTTGAACAACACCACTCCTAGAGTATAGACGAAAGTCATAACCGAGGGTTTAGAGGTTGGATTAGAAATAACGATACCTCGGGTGCAATCTAAAGTGAACTGTAATGAAATCTAGCTAGTGTAACTTGAGAGAGTGCGTCTAGTAAATTATGATAATTACTTGAGAGAGATTTATGGTAGATAGAG